>APFE031570107.1:65990-88006 GCA_000404065.3 Pinus taeda
TTTGAAAAGTAAATGAGAATGTATATTGAATATTTTAATATTTTATTGAGATAATCTCTCTCTCTCTATATATATATATACATCTATATAAATCCGAGAGTGCATTATTATAATCATATTAAATTAAGAAAGACAAATATTTAGAAAAGCCATACTTACTTCTGAGGTTAAAAGAGCTAAAATGAAGCAATCCCTATAATAAATTATCATAATATAAAAATACCAAAGAAGATGACCTAATAAAAGGGCCAAATGCCAACAATAAACATGAAGAAAATAGGAAACCCTAACAAGAAGAATGCACCCAGGATGCACAAAGGGGAAGGAAGAAACCCTAAGATGACAGGGCAGGGATCCAACTTTTGCTCACTTTCCACCCATCATCTCTGCTGAGATTGATGGGTCTTCGCTCAATTTCAATGGCTTCCCTTAACTTGAGATGATGGAATCGATCCACCCTGGCAATGACTTTAGCCTCCTCAATGCAGACATGATGCTTAGTCTTTTCCACATGCTCTGCTAAGGCTGAGGACTTTGTTCTTCCATGCTTCAGGTCTGCTACATGTTCGCAAATTCTCTGCTGGATGGAGTGCCCCGTTTCCCCTATATAGGGTGTCCCACAAGAGCAAGGAATCAAATATACACCCTTCATGTCTTTGGGGTTAACAGGATCCTTCACCGACCGCAGGGAATTATGAATGGTTCTGAGGGGCCTGAAGGTAGAGGAATATCGAACTTCCTAAGGATTCGAGCAATCTTGTCTGTGGTCCCTTGGATATAGGGAAGATGGACACCTAGATGGCGCTCCTTAGGCTCCTTCTTAACCAATGCATTTTTAGAGGCTTTCAGGAAAGCCTTCTGCCCCAGGTGCCTACTATATCCGTTTTCCACAAAGACATCAAGGAGGTGGGATCTCTCTCCATCCAGGTTTTCTTTATCCGAAATCCTGAGGGCACGCGTAGCAAGGGTATTAAGAACACCCATCTTCTGGGCAGGGAAATGATGGGAATCAGCGTGAAGATACTGCTTTGTGTGCGTTTTCTTACGGTACACCGCGTGGGAGAGAGAGCCATCATTCTTCCTGGAAATGAGAATATCCAGGAAAGGGAGGCTACCATTGACCTCTTTTTCCATGGTGAACTTAATAGCCGAGGACTGGCCGTTAAGGTGATCCAGGAAACGATCTAGCTCCTCATGGCCATGGGGCCAGATGACATTAGTGTCATCAACATACCTTTTCCAAAGCTTCGGAAGGAGACGAGCCGAGGCAAGAGCCTTGGCTTCGAAATCTTCCATAAAGAGATTCGCCATGATCGGGGAGAGGGGGGAACCCATGGCAACACCACAGGTCTGTTCGAAGAACTCACCCTCGAAACTGAAGAATTTGGAAGTGAGACAAACCTCAACTAGATGAGTGGTATCCGGATCAGTTAGGCGATAGATCACTTCCATGGCCTCTTTAATCGGAATGCAGGTGTATAGGGAGACCACGTTAAAGCTGACAAGAATGTCCTCATGGTTGAGCCTAATATCCTGGAGATCCACGATGAAAGAAGTCGAGTCCTTCATGAAGGAATCGGTATGGCCAACCAGGGGCTTAAGCTTAAGTGCCAGAAATTTGGCTAGAAGGTAGGTCGGACCCTCGGGGGTCCGACCTACCTTCTAGCCAAATTTCTGGCACTTAAGCTTAAGCCCCTGGTTGGCCATACCGATTCCTTCGTGAAGGACTTGGTTTCTTTCATCGTGGATCTCCAGGATATTAGGCTCGACCCTGAGGACATTCTTGTCAGCTTTGACGTGGTCTCCCTATACACCTGCATTCCGATTAAAGAGGCCATGGAAGTGATCTATCGCCTAACTGATCCGGATACCGCTCATCTAGTTGAGGTTTGTCTCACTTCCACATTCTTCAGTTTCGAGGGTGAGTTCTTCGAATAGACCTGTGGTGTTGCCATGGGTTCCCCCCTCTCCCTGATCCTGGCGAATCTCTTTATGGAAGATTTCGAAGCCAAGGCTCTTGCCTCGGCTTGTCTCCTTCCGAAGCTTTGGAAAAGGTATGTTGATGACACTAATGTCATTTGGCCCCATGGCCATGAGGAGCTAGATCGTTTCCTGGATCACCTTAATGGCCAGTCCTCGGCTATTAAGTTCACCATGGAAAAAGAGGTCAATGGTAGCCTCCCTTTCCTGGATATTCTCATTTCCAGGAAGAATGATGGCTCTCTCTCCCACGCGGTGTACCGTAAGAAAATGCACACAGAGCAGTATCTTCACGCTGATTCCCATCATTTCCCTGCTCAGAAGATGGGTGTTCTTAATACCCTTGCTATGTGTGCCCTCAGGATTTCGGATAAAGAAAACCTGGATGGAGAGAGATCCCACCTCCTTGATGTCTTTGTGGAAAACGGATATAGTAGGCACCTGGGGCAGAAGGCTTTTCTGAAAGCCTCTAAAAATGCGTTGGTTAAGAAGGAGCCTAAGGAGCGCCATCTAGGTGTCCATCTTCCCTATATCCAAGGGACCACAGACAAGATTGCTCGGCTCCTTAGGAAGTTCGATATTCCTCTACCTTCAGGCCCCTCAGAACCATTCGTAATTCCCTGCGGTTGGTGGAGGATCTTGTTAACCCCAAAGACATGAAGGGTGTATATTTGATTCCTTGCTCTTGTGGGACACCCTATATAGGGGAAACGGGGCGCTCCATCCAGCAGAGAATTTGCGAACATGTAGCAGACCTGAAGCATGGAAGAACAAAGTCCTCAGCCTTAGCAGAGCATGTGGACAAGACTAAGCATCATGTCTGCATTGAGGAGGCTAAAGTCATTGCCAGGGTGGATCGATTCCATCATCTCAAGTTAAGGGAAGCTGTTGAAATTGAGCGAAGACCCATCAATCTCAGTAGAGATGATGGGTGGAAAGTGAGCAGAAGTTGGATCCCTGCCCTGTCATCTTAGGGTTTCTTCCTTCCCCTTTGTGCATCCTGGGTGCATTCTTCTTGTTAGGGTTTCCTATTTTCTTCATGTTTATTGTTGGCATTTGGCCCTTTTTATTAGGTCATCTTCTTTGGTATTTTTATATTATGATAATTTATTATAGGGATTGCTTCATTTTAGCTCTTTTAACCTCAGAAGTAAGTATGGCTTTTCTAAATATTTGTCTTTCTTAATTTAATATGATTATAATAATGCACTCTCGGATTTATATAGATGTATATATATATATAGAGAGAGAGAGATTATCTCAATAAAATATTAAAATATTCAATATACATTCTCATTTACTTTTCAAACTAACCTATTAAGATTAGTTTTATTAATTAGTAAAGTTAATAATTTTATATACACAATATTATTTCAATAGTAATTAGTATAATTTTATAAGCAAAATAGCATACCTTTAATAATCAATTCATATATAGTTAGTTAATAATTTATTAACTTATTACCTTTAACATTATAAATTTATTCATATTTAATCCTAACATCCCATTATTATTTTTATGTAACCCTATTTATTTATTTATAGGAATTCATTCACGCAAATAATAATTTTCAATAACCATTAGTTTTATTCTAAACGTTATTTATTTAAATAAATTACTTATGATACTACTCATAGTACCTAATTTTGTTTAATTCTAGAAATAAAATAAAATAATATATTATTTTAATAATAATAATATTAAATTTATTGATATAACTTTAGCTTGGGTCCTAGAGTCAAAATAGCTGTTATGTGGTCCTGGAGTCAAAATAGCCGTTATGTAGCCGTTGGAGTCTCTTCTCAGTCTATTTAACTTGCTGAGCCTGATCTGCTTCTTCAACTTGTCCTGACAATGAACCACACTAGTTGGTTCGAAACGTGTCGACAAATGTGTTTTTCATGTGATTTACGCTGAAGCTCTTCTTATAAACCAAGGATTGTCGAGCATATCCATGTTGGAGTAACCTATACTCCAGAGGAGATTCAGCTCTATACAGGTCTTTTTCATGAATTTTGTGATGTATTTGCCTGGTCTTACGAAGAGATGCCCGACATCGATTCTAGCATTGTGGTGTATGAGGTACCTACCTATCTGGGAGCTAAACATGTCCGACAGCATCTATGCCCCGTGCACCCCCAAAAGGCTGCAGCTATTAAGGTAGAAGTGGAAAAGCTTCTCAAGTCTAGTTTTATTTGCCCCATCCCACTCACAAATTGGGTCTCTAATATTGTCCCTGTCACTAAAAAATAGGGCACTATGAGGGCATGTGTTGATTACCGTGATATTAATCGAGCTTGTCCCAAAGATAACTTCCCTACTCTCTTCATTGACCAGCTCATTGATGATTGCGTTAGGAGTGAAATATACTCGTTCATGGATGTTTTTTCTGGTTATAACCAGATTAATATCACCCTCGCTGATCAACACAAGACTGCCTTTATCTGTCTGTGGGGCACTTTTGCTTATAAGAAACTCCCTTTCAGGTTAAAAAATGTCGATGTCACCTTCTAATGTGCAATGTCATTCGCATTTCATGATATTCAACACATTGTGTAACCTTACTTGGATGACCTTCCAGCTCATTCGGTAAGGCGCCAAGATCATCCCACCCACCTTCGCAAAATTTTTCTCCGTTGCAGACACTATCGTATTCGGCTCAATCCCCATAAGTGTGTCTTTTCTGTCAAGTCTGGCAGACTTCTCAGGTTCATCATCTCCTGAGAGGGTATATGTTTGGATCCTCTTAAAGTCAAAGCCATCCTGAATCTTCCTCCCCCTGCTTCTTTGCAGCAATTGTAGAGTTTGCAGGGAAAAGTGAATTTTTTATGACAATTCATTCTGAATTATGTCGAAGTGGCTAAAGGCTATACGCGGTTATTGAAACGCGATACTCCTTTTCATTGGGATGCCATTGCCCAAGAGTCATTCGAGCATCTCAAGGCTCTCCTTGTTTCTGCTCCTTTGTTACGTCCCCCTGATTATCACCAACACTACACTCTTTACTTAGCCACTGCTGATACCACCATCGGCATGGTTCTCATTCAAGATGATAATGATGGTATTGAGCATGTCATTTATTATCTCAACCACAATATACTTGATACGGAGACTCGCTATGCCCATGTTGAGAGGTTGGCACTGGCCGCTATTTGTGTCGTCCAACGTTTCCGCCATTATATACTATTGCGCACCACAACGGTGATTTCTGATTGCAACCCAATGACGTACATTTTGTCACGTCAGTTACTGGGGGGAAAATACTTGAAATGGATTGTCATCCTCCAAGAGTTCGACTTGGAGTTCACCACTGCCAAGTCTGAGAAGTCCCTCGTCTTTGTTGAGTTGCTTTACTCTCTGCCATATTTTACCGTGCCCTCTCGGTTAGAGGATCATATCCCAGATGAAACTCTGTTCTTGATCAGCACCCTTGACCCTTGGTACGAGGATATTATTATCTATCTCCAAATGTCCTCTTTTCATCCTAATTTTTCCAAGGACGCTCGGCGATGGATTCATCATCAATCTCATCCTTATCGCATTATTGGGGACACCCTGTACTGACTCGATGCTGACCCTGTTCTCCGCCAATGTTTAACACTCAAGGAAGCGAACAAGTTCTAAATGAATGCCATTCTGGCACCTGTGGTTGTCACATGTCTGGATATGCCACTTCTTAGAATATTCTCTGTGCTGATTATTTTTGGCCCTCCATCTTTAAGGATTGTGTTCTTGCCATCCGTTCTTGTCATGAGTGCCAAATATACCAACGGAAAATGCGCGTGCCTCCTGCTCCATTGCACCCTGTTGTTACCGCCAGCCCATTTTCCAAATGAGGAATTGATTATATGACTTGTAACCCTCACTCGGCCAGGTGGCATGGGTATATCATCGTCACTGTTGATTATTTCACAAAATGGGCCAAGGCGATGCCTACACTATTTGAAGACAGTCACACAGCGACGCAATTTTTGTTTAATCATGTCATTTCACGATTCAGAGTCCCTCAGGTTATCGTCACTAATCATGGAAAACACTTCCATAATCATATGATGGCTGAGTTAACAACCCAGTTGGGCCTATGCCATGATAGCTTGACACCGTACTATCCTCAGGCCAATGGGCAAGTGGAAGTTGTCAACAAAGTTCTAGTTACAATGCTTCAATGCACCGTTGGCATGCACAAGTCCAACTGGCATTTGATGTTATTCTCCGCCCTATGGGCCTACCAAATGTCAGTGAAGGATGCCACCAGATTCACCCCATTCCAATGAGTATATGGTCTGGAGGCCACCCTTCCCATTGAGTGTGAGATTCCTTCTTTGAAATTAGTCATCGAATTACTCCCCAACACTACTCCAGTAGAAGAACTCCTTCTCTATCTAGAGTGACTAGACAAGACCTGTCGACTAGCCTCTCTGGCTATTGAAGCACATAAGAAGAGAGTGAAAACTCACTTCGATCATATTGTTCATCCTCGTTCTTTTGTTGAAGGAGATTTAGTCCTGCTTTATGATCAAGCGAATGATAAGCTGGGGGCAGGAAAATTCGAGCATATGTGGCATGGGCCTTATATTGTAAAGCAAGTTTTGAAAAAAGGGGCCTATGAGTTGATTGATTATGAAGGGAACCCTCTGGATAAGCCCCGAAATGGGTTTTATCTGAAAAAAATATTATACATAAACCCCATGCACTTTAATTTGTACAGATGTGTGTTTTCAGCCAGTGTATTGTGTGTGTGTGTGTTTTCATGTTTTCGGCTTGGTGTGAAGGCATAGTTGCCGCTTATTGTGTCTTTTTTCTTTGTATGCATATGTTTGGTGCACCTTACGTTGGTTTCGTTGATGGTGCCTGTCATAGTACATGCAACCTGTCTTCTGCGGCATGGGTGATATATGATCCTCATGGTGAGTTAGTAGAACTTCAAGGTGTTTGTCTAGGTTGTACCACAAACAATGTCATTGAATATAGTGTTGTTATTGAACTACCGACCGAGGCTATCAACCTTAGCGTCCGTGCATTATTTGTGAATCTAGACTCTCAGCTTGTTGTCCACCAACTAAATGGGCGTTATTCTGTCAGAGATCATCATATTTTAAGGTTGTATTTACATGTTAAATTGTTAGAAAGTAATTTTGATTTTATCACATATCAACACATTCCAAGACGATTAAACATGTTAACTAATGCATTAGCCAATTATGTATTAGACAGATATTTGCGTAACATGTAATCAAAATAGCATATAGAAGCATTCAAAACACAATAATGAACCATAGGAATATATAGTATATATTATATATATATATATATATATTACTATAATATATAATATTAATAAATATATATATATATATATATATTATATATATATATATCTCATGTGGCACACCGAGGCACTCAAAAAATAAATGTGTATGTCCCTAGAATCTATGCTCTCCATACATCCAAGACACATGTCTCTCAAAAATCAGCAGGATAAAACCTACGGGTCTACTGTGGTGGGTTATGCTCCCTATAGTGCACCACCGCTCGTGCAACCCGTCTCAACAATCGGTGCAACCTAGGAATCACCCCTACCGTGTGAATCTGGAACTTTATGGGGACCTCCTCGATCCCCATGTAATCTGGGATCCCCACTGTCAGACCCTCAAGATTTTTGGCCACTGTCTCTATCAAATTTCTAGCTGGAGGAGCCAAGGCTAGCTCTCTGATACCCTCTAGGTCCCTTTGCGCCTCTGGATCCAGTCCTACAGGTCTCACTGGTCCCACATCTGCAAATACCATAGAGTATCTCATTAGGATGTATGCATGAAAAAATCCAAAAACATTATAAAATATAAAATACAAAAATAGTGTGATCAAATGCTTTACCACCATCATCCCACTGCTCACCAGGAGGTAGCTGCATATTGGGATCTCCTCGAAAGTCCATCCCAGCATATGGCTAGTCCTCAACAAAGATAGTCTGGCACTTCAGCCACTCATGGAACATCGCCCCCCCATGACACTGGGCATCCACCACCTCCTCGTGGCATAACGTGAGCCCACCATGTGATCTTGGGCTCTCATGGTCTGGGTGCATCCAACCATGTCCTGCAACTGCAGTGCCAGCACTCACTCCAGCATGAGCGAGATCAAGATGGATCCATAACCAAATTGTTTCGTCTCTCCTCGACGATAGTTGTTAAGTTGTCTCTTCATATTTGTTGTCATTGTCTCTGCCCAGTTGAACATGGTCGGATTAAGGCATTCGAGAGCCAACCACAGTTGGGTCTTCGATGCCTCGTGTTGGGCTTGGGAGCCCACTGCCCTAGTCACCATAAATAGAATTGCTCAGAGAACTAAGTGCTCCACCGTCGGGATTGCCACCTTCCCACTCTTTGTTCTTCGCACCCGGGGGCACACTCATGCCATTATCATATCTAGTGATTTTCCGCCGGGCCGTTGGCCCTCTAGGATTGGCCTCTCACCGCGTCAGGATAATTCAGTCAAAAAGTATACATTTGTTGCATCGAACTCGATGTCTCGGCCTCAGATTATGAATTTTCCATCTACCGGATTCCATGCATGCATTATCAGCTCTAATAGATCAGGTTGCCGAAGATGCGGAGTTAGGAAGAATTTTAGCAATTCGCATGCACATAAGGCATTTTGACACCCAACATCAACAAAAGCTGCCTCATCGTTAAAATCATGGGTTCGTTCCTGCCAGACAAAGGCCATAATGCCCTGCATGACGAGAATAAATGAATTAGAACTTCATTCATGAATTTTAATCCATAATTTCCATAAAAATATAGTTTTGCGTCGCCATCGCGACAGTTTTTAAAACAGTCGTGATGGCGCAAAGTTCCCAGTTCAATTTTCTTGCGGTCATCATGGGAATACATCATATTCCCACGATGATCAGAGAGTGTTACATGTAAGTCTCGCTCGATCATCGCGGACCTGAGCGGTAAACCCGCGATGATCGAGCGGCGGAATTCAATTCAAAAATCCGCTCAAACTTGCATGACCAATGCTCAAATGCACAAAACAAACCATTGAAATGAAGCGTAGGAGAACGACTACTTACTTGGTCGAAGTTTCACGGCAAACCATCAACAGATGAGACCGCAATCAGCTCGAGAAGTTAGCTCTGGTTGGTGCTCCAAATTCTCCAATGGTGAATTGTACAGTGAAAATGGTAAAAATGAAATGGTTTACCCTCCTTTTATAGTAATTTTTTGAAATGTTAAAAAAAAAATTGCACTTTATAATGTGGGTTTTTACCATTTTTCGCATGGTTAGTTGGAATTTTGGTTTCTATTTATGTTTCCACATTATTTATGTCGAATCAATTTTACGTTTGATGTGTTTTATGTAGAAGTACAGGTGGTGGAGTTACATGTGCACTTGGTCTGTGAAGTCATCTTTAACGCTCTTTTCCAACTTAAAAAATGAAAAGATAGCCGAGTTGTCCCTTTCGACTCGTTAAATGAAACAAGAGGTGGTCTGCTTTAAGCTCTTTTTCGACTGTGTAAACGAGAAAAGATTGCCAAGCTTTTGTTGTTTCGAGCTCGTTATTGGTTACGAAATAGCATGGTTTCGATCGCTTTTCTACTTTTTTGGGTCAAGATCACTAATCACGAAAAGTACTCCTTGATCACAATGGTCAAGCGGTTCTTTCGAGTATCATTTTATACTTTTTTGGGCTCAAGAGACACAAATTTACGAAAAAGGACCCCCTGGAGTTTTCTTGTCTGTGTCTTTTTCAAACTCTCTAAACATGAAAAAGACTCCGAGTTTTACCTATGTCGGACTCGTTAAACCCTGACGACATTGGACTCATCACCATGACAAGGCTCGAGCTTCTCCTCCCTAGGGCTCGTTAAATTATTACTAGGTTGGATTCGACCGAAGGTTGAACTTATATTACAAGCACATGCTATCCCCTTCAAGCTTGTTTTCAAAAATAATTGGGGTACTCACCAGCAATGGTGGGGGGAAATTTGGAAATCCTCATTGATTGTTTATGGCAGCTAGTCACTCTTGAACATCGACACTTCTGCTTCTTATCGGGTTGGGACATCCATACATCGTCATTTGGCCTTCCACGGGTTTGGGTTGTCATTTAGCCTCATTCCATCTGATCCATGCCATCTCCATTAAGCCTCTGATCCTTTGGTGCCTAAATGCTGCCACCCTCCGAAGTCGTGTCTCCGACATGTTCAAGAGTATAATCCTTCTACAGTTTACACCCTCTTTTTCCTCTAATACTCTATTTCACCATCTACCGCTTGTTCCTTGTCTCATGTTGTTGATGGGGGAAACATTGTGGCCCTCCTGTGATAGGTCATCTCCTGTCGACATCAACTCATTATCCAGGAGATTGATCTAGAGATCCCTTTGATACCTTGGAGCTTGCATGCCTCAATGGCAAGTCCTTCACGCCTGACGGTCGACTTACATCATTGGTTGTCGATTGGGTGATTCCACGAGAGTTCGAATTCAGCTCATTCTTCACACTTCGTGGATTGTACTGGACAGTACCTTGAGAACCATTGGCATTATTAGTGGTTTCTCTCATGCTTGTTAACAGTTTGCATCATCGACCAGTAATCAAGCGATTTTCTCTCATGCTCAACTGCAACACCTCTATTCGCATGTTAGAATTTGTACTATGCTCGGTTGGGTTCAAGACCCCGAACTCAGATCACATATGTTCGGGCTGCGTGGATTGGTTTGTGATTGCATGACTCATTGATGGGTGGCTGTGACCATACCTTAGTCTTTATGGATGGCTGCGACCATACCTTTATCATTATCATGGTCTCATTAGCTGGATGGCTGCATCCATACCACAGACCCAGTTCGTGTGTCTTTATGGATGGTTGCGTCCATACCTAGACTACATGTATTTCACTATTAGAGATAGTAGTTGTACTTGCACCGACAAGTTCTTTCGGATGGTGTTCCAGCTCAGTTGGTTTTGTAAAGCATTTCACCCCTCCCACTCTCTCGAGCTTCATACTTTAGGGGGCCAGAGTTCAACAAATACACATGAAAGTACAGAATCTATGCCTGGAAATGCAAAGTTTGAAGCAAGATAGAGCACCACGGCTAGAAGTGCACGAGGAAGTATGGTGCATAAAATACAAAGGCCAGGACCATGACAAGGATCACTATCCAGTGTTCGCGAACTAGTTGGTAAAGGGGGGGCAATGCCATTGAGACCAGAGGCATAGGCAGGGCCAAGTGCGACACTCGCGTTATGGTGTGTGATCTATCAAATAAGAGGAAAACACCCCAGCAACTATTTTTTAATTTCTACAGGTGGGTAGGCCATGACGAACGCACTTGTTGCAGCTACGAGCTAATGATGGATTGGACCCCAGCCTATAGGATGTAGACAAAAACGTGAGCCATCAACCCACCTGTGGGGACGGTGCGTGCTGGATTTCAAGGGTGAGGTCGAGGACGAGGAGGAATGGAACCAGGAAGGGCCGCAGATAGTTAATTTGTTACAATTGTGGAGGACAAAGGCACTATGCCCGCAATTGTACCAACCCAACAAGGATATCTTGTTCATATTGTGCTCAGTTTGATCATGAAACAATAGATTTTCCTACATTGATCAC
This sequence comes from Pinus taeda, assembly GCA_000404065.3. Taxonomy (NCBI): domain Eukaryota; kingdom Viridiplantae; phylum Streptophyta; class Pinopsida; order Pinales; family Pinaceae; genus Pinus; species Pinus taeda. The sequence goes on from APFE031570107.1 coordinate 77,595, forward strand.
ACAGATGCTCGAAAAAGGGGTATTCCAGCCTCCTCCGACTCAGAATATACAAATAATGAGATCTAAACTATGCAAAGAAGACTCCAATGTAAACATGATGCTCAGAAGCGGTGCAACCATAGGGGAGGATAAGGGGAAGCAGTCCAAGGAAGATACATGGGTTCGCAAGGCTCCTACAAAGGAACCTGAGTTTGACTTAGAACACACAAAGGAGACATTCATGGAAGCTAAGAAGAGCTTCATGGAGGCCTCCACTTTGGGTAGTAAGGATCAACCAGAGCCAGGAATGGATCCTTCAATGATAACTACCTTTCTAGAGATATGCATGAAATTATTCCACGACAACAAGGAAATTAAGGGACTACAAGAGTTGATCACTAGGTGCATGGGGTCAGGATAACTGTGCGTGTGAGTATGAAATGGACCAGGTAATCCTAGATCTAGGTTTGGAAGCGAATGTGTTACCAAAGCAAACATTGGAACGCATGGGCAGGCCTGCATTACAATTCTTCCCTATTCAACTACGAATGGTGAATTAATAGAAGATTTTGCCCATGGGAAGGTTGCAAGGAGTAACAGTTGATATTGAAGGCGCGAGCACACAGACGGATTTTGAAGTGATATAGACTGTTGATGATAGCAATCCCTATCCCGCATTGTTAGGAATAGACTAGGCCATTGATATGAATGAAGTCATCAACTTGAAGAAGCGGAAGATGATATTCGAGAAAAAGTCACTACACATAGTAGTCCCACTAGACCCAGCCGAAGGAGCACACTACGATGAACTAGTGCGTGAAGATGAAAGCGATGATGAGTTGGATTGTCTTTACAAGATAACTGCGCGAGACCAGGATTGGGTGAATCCAACTAAATATGGGAGAATCTCGTGGGAGCAAAAAAGCTCCTGCACTTCAGATTTAGATGAAGAAGTAGAACGATGGCAAAATCATTTGCACGAAGTAATAACGCTAAACTGCAACATGATGGTTAGATCACTACATTGCATAACAATAAAGGCAAGGGAACTGCTGACATATGATGGATTGACATCGGTGGATGAATTCTTGAGCAAATTTGAAAGCGCAGTACCGGAAGAATAGCAGTTCGATGCATTGAAATGGGAACTGCGTGCAACACCCGCACAATGGTGGGATACACATCAAGATGATTTTGAGGACTGGCACTAATATAGAAGGATGATGCACCTACAATTTGGAAGCCCCAAGCTTTGAATGAGATTCAGGCACCTAGGACGAAGCAGCTTGCATGCCCACCTGTGTCGATGGGTATAGACGTGTGTTATGCAATCCACACAAACACACCCCAAACTAAGGATCAAAAATCAGAACAGGACACAGTAATACGAAAAGCGGCGCGCACCACAAACATTCCACGTAGAAGCATTTAAGAAGGTATGTGGAATCCTGAACAATGTTCAATACGCGAGACAAACTAATTAGGACCTGCACGTATCGGTGGTCCAATGGGCCTATAGTGCCATGTACAAAAACCTGAGCATGGAAATGATGTTGAAGCCGACAAGTAGATTCAAGACCATAATGTTGGAGGAAAGGAATCCATATGTAACAACTCCCACAGTGGGGACAGTACACAAGGAACCAGACAAAGGAATTATGTAGCTACGCGAAGGGGAACATATGCGACTTCAAGAAGCCATTCGGTGAGGGAACCATAAGCTTTGCGAACTCGAAAAAGATTGGGTACGGCTAAGGAAAAAAGTGTGTTAATGGATGCAGAGATCAAATAACTGGAAAATTAAATCACGCAAGCCTACTATGTTAATAAACTAAGAATGACAAGACAAGATATGGGCAGCCATACTCCTGCATTAGAAGATTTCCATCAAGAATTTGTGGCTCTGCTACCATGGCTACGACCGTACCTTACTAGGCAAAGTAACCAGGGGAGTGCACCATATAAGGAAGAATGCACAGCGCTGACTGTCGCAAGGGTAGTTGAGGAGTGCCCACGGATTAGGCTGGAAAGTGAATTGAAGCCTCACACAGGTGGTGTGACCACTTGACTATCCTTAGGGAGCACAATCTCAGAGCTCCAAGCAGTTGAAAGAAAGCGTGGAACTATAAAAGAGTCTGTATGGGAGCTGCGCAATAAGGAGGTTACGTGCAGGATCAATATGTCACAGGGGTCACGCCCGCACATAGGGGCTGCACAGCCGTAGGTAGGCTAGGAGGTGATTGTTGGTGTCACTGTTCATGACAATATGTCTAATTTATGGCAAAAAGAAGTGGGCGGTAGGGAATTAATACACGAATTAAGAGCTAGATTTGGGATGATTTGCTTCCAAGAAGGCATTAATGACTCAGAAGTGGGGGGAATGGTTAAATTCAAATTCAAAAGATGCTATAAAATCCCTAGGGCTAGCCTCAAGGCAACACTTGGTTCTATGAGAATTAAGCAGTTACAGAGTACTGAGCGTTGCGTACTCTTACAACCTTTGACTATAGATATGATGACGGCTATTAGAACAAGAGTGCGATTCCTCGAAGTTACTGCAGAGCCCCATATGGCCCATGAGGAGCCTGGAGAAGCGGCAGTTGTGCCAGAAGTTCCTAAATCACCACGAACACTACAACCGCATAAAGATAAGACGACTATGGGCCCAGTCCATGTATCCCCAAGAAACCCACTGTTTAACAAATTGTCAATGGAAAAAAAGGGAAAAGTTGTCACCGTTGAATTAGACGCGAAGGAGGAAGACTTGCAAGATCTAATTGCTCAAATTGAGGTGCAAGACAATGAGGCAAAGGATATCTCACCAATGCCTTTTGCAACAAAGTTTCCTATGTACGTCCCCTCATGGAAAGGGAAAGACAAGATACCGAAAGACTTGGAGGCCACGAAGAGTGCATTCCAGACCCTGCTCCTCCCCAATGGTATAATGTTTGAAGGTCCACCTTTGGGACAAATAATGGCCATGAAGTTTGATGATTGGGACCTTGTAGATAGTGAGAAGTTCCCACACCTAGCCATGGAAAGGTTAATGAAGCAAAAATGGTTGTGTGGTGTGGAGAAGGCTGGGTTACTCCATCTGCGATGGATACTCCCTACCACTGTGCGCCGATCACAATTTTTGTCATCAAGAAGTTGTTGTACCTGGTGCATGATGGGTATCTCTAACTGGAGGAGCCTATTCTCATCATGGCCGACCTAATTCAAAAAATTTCTCGACTGCCCTTCAAAGGACACGACCCTGTGGCCATAGCGGGAAAATGCAACGACTTGGCCCTCGCATAAGCCATGAAGGCCAAGTATAAACTAGAGAAGAAAAAGCGGGGGTACACAATAGCAAGAATTAAGGAAAAAGGTGTGCACGTAGCCATCCAACTACTGGCTAGCAATCTAATGAGGAAATGTCAAGTTAACAAAGTACTACCGTCTATGATTATGTTGGCATAGCAGTGCACAGAGGGGGTACAGTTCAACTGGGAACAGTTCCTCTGAGAAGAGTTTCTGACGAACTACAAGGAGTCCTAGGAGTAGGGTAATAACTTCCACTATGCATGGTTTCTCTTATCCATCTTGTTAGTGGTAGGAAAACTACCGGAGGATAGCAAGTTTCCCACTATTGAGGGTGATCTACCCAAAGCCACGAGGTACACCTCACTTTGGGCTACAAAAGATGCAAAGAGGATTTGTGAGACGAAGGTGTTCCTGGGTGTTCATGGAAGCTAGCATCTAAATGTGGATTAACCAAAGGTTGCACCTATCTCCTACGGTTCATAACAGCTTGTAGAGCATGGCAAAGTTCAAGGCAGATATGCATAACCTGTATATTTGGGCGTGCAAGGATCCAATGCAGAAATGGGTGAAGCTTCCATTCATCACAATGGAGGATGTGATATTCATAGTAATGGAGTCATGTCCTTTGAAATGGTGTGCCTCAGACTTGGCAGAAATGGAGAAGGTCAGAGCCCAGCAAAGAAAGAAGGACACCAAGCTACGCATTGCGAAGCTAGCTGAAAAGAGGCATCAGTAACAAGAAGTAGTCCCGCAACAGAAGACGGCTAATGCAGTAACAGCGGCGCAGACGGAAAAAACCATGATAGCACAAACAAGAGAGCTTGAGGAGGGCCAAGAGATGTCCATGGGGTAGTAGACCGAGGAAGTGGACAGGATAGAAGAACGCGTAGACCCTGGTTCAACATCGAACCAACTCAAGCGTCCATGTGACCCTGAGAAAATAGCTCCAAAGAAGAAGGTAAAAGAAACAAAGACATTCGTCGACCCGATCAAGCTCACAGAAGGTGATCTACTTGACAATAGTGAAATGATTCGCGAGGTCACGAAGGATGCCCTCCAAGAACTAAGGATGGAACATAACACTATGTTGGGGGCGCTCAGCGCTTAGCTACAAGGCTTATAGGTACAACCCCCCCAAACAGGTACAATGGCTCAGTATGTCACAACAGGAATCGCCGAGGCTGAAAAAACGTTGCGGCCCCATATGGACAACCCTTTCATGTTGCCCGAAGGTGGACTAGTAGCATCAAGCGAGGCTGATCAGGTTGCGATGAGCAGCATGAAAGGCATCAGCCTTAACTTGGCAGCCCTGCCATGTGAAATTCTATATCGGCTGCAAGATGGGGTCATTGCAGTGCTTCGCGCCTGGGAAGGCCACACGATCCAAGTCCTGAATGAGCAGAAAATCAACATGGACTAGCTCAGCCTCCAGTGTGATGAGTTGGTTGTGCAGGCTCATGGACTGGAGCAGGCAGTAGAGGATGCATGTTGGAGCGTCCCAAAGTTGGTCATGCCATGTTACCGGGAATAGTGTCCACTTGGATGCTGGTATTCCCACTAAGATGGGTGGCTATCTTAGAAACAAACAAGTAAAGTCTACTTCTGTTTTTCCTTTATGAAAATAGACAAGAGGGAGACCATGGAGACCAACCTTAGTCTTGCGCTTGATTTCCTCTCCTTCCTAATAGAGCTTTGCCACTTCTGCTTTGTCTGCCTAGCTTCAAAGGGCACCTGTGGAATCACAGCAACATACTACTATCGAAGAACAAAGATCTATATTCATAAATAACACAAGACCAGATGTGCGTTAACCATACAAATGCATATATAAACAATTACACAAGAATATGGAGGAAAACTAGAATAGCTTTATTAATATGAAAAGTAGCAAGAGGATTACAACCATATGTTCTAACCTAGCGTCATCCTCCAGCTAGAAAGCCCTTCTTCACCTCAAGCAAAGCTTAGATCACCCAACACTATAAATGTACACCAGAAAACCAACAACACTTCTCTATAAGATACAAAATTCTAGCCTCTGGATCTCTGTGATGAGGGATCCATATATAGATGATTACCGAGAGGTGAGTCATCTTCTGGGATCTTGATTAGTGTCTTCTCTCTGATAGTTCCTACTTCCACTTGGAGAATGATGATCTCTTACTCATCCCTGGTCGAAAATAGAGAGGCAAGTGTCAGAGGGGAAGCTTATAGAAGATTCCATGATCTTCCACCTCGCATTTTTCTCCTGCCATTTGTCCATTCCCGACCATCGCACCCTACAAAAGAGAAATTCAATATGCATCACACCTTGTACACTGGGAAGGTGATATGCATTGCACCCTCTACACTGGGCTTTTAGTATGGTCTAGTTTTGACCATTTATGAGCAGTTTTCAGTGGAGAACTTCTCGGACATGATGTAATTAGCTAAACTTGTTCCTTTAGGCAGTGAAGCAACACTTTTAGGGACTTAGGAGCCCTCAGTTTATGGACATTTATGATTGGGGTTGAAGTGCCCAAAAATGTTTATAACAGTTGCCCCCTAAAGCATGAGGTCGTTAATCTTTCTGATGTCAGGTGAAATGCTTTACTATGAGGATCTGAAGTTTTTTTGAGCTGGGAGGCAACCTGTAATAAGATACAATACAATACATTATTTTGACAACATTTTGTTTTTCATGATCTAGCTGAGGCGGGCATTCCCATGCTCAGCTTTATAAATTCATTTTCATGTACATAGGACAGAAAATCGTCTATGTGACAGACTAATGATATGGACTCATCATCCTTTGATTTGGATGATCATCTGTTCAGCAATGATGTACACTTGATGTCTTTATATTCCTAAATATATCGTAGCCCGGATGGATGAAACTAGATCCGGGGTCTTCAAAACTCGTTCAATATTCACTTGGAGTACAAGTCGATCCATGTGAAGAATATTCTAGAGTCGAACATGAAAAGACATCGCCTGATTACCAGCCAATGATGTAAGATGTTAACAGGCACGAGAGGAATCACCAATAATGACAATGACCCTCAAGGTACTACAGTACAATTCACGTGGTGTGAAACGGGACTTGGCATCGAACACCACGTAAAATCTCTCGGTCGAAGGCCATTGATGTAAACCTGTCGCCGAAAGTGAGAAACTTGCCATTGAGGCATGCAAGCTTCAAAGTACTGAAAGGGTTGTTCCTAAGTGAACCTGTCGGAGGAGGGCCTTAATGAATCCCACATCAACGACACGGAACGAAGCAAATTATTTTGGAGCTGAAAAAAATCTAATGATACAGGGTTCAGGGTGGCGGTCATGAAGGAATGGATCATGAATGTATTGCAGTGGGTGAGACACAGGTGAATTGTCTGAATGACTTCTCTTGAACATATCGGCAATACTGACGATGGATTGGTAGCATTAACCCAAAATATGGATGGTGTGATGGACCAATGGTGATGACCAGTAAACGGAACAACCCAACCTGGCATGGATGCAGAAGGAAAGTGTCATGTTCAAGAGCGACTTGCTACCAATAAATCTTTTTCAAGTTTTCTTCCCTATTTTCCCCAGTCATTGCTGACTAGTACCTCTTTATTTTTGTCAAGCTTGAGGAGGATAACATATGTTTGTTCTATAATCTACCCTTTGAGCAAACCTGTCGCTATATTTTAGCGAGCCTAGCAACAGTGAAACTCGTTCTCATCCTTGTGGATGAGTTTGTCATTATTTGGTTTTAACGAGTTTACTGACAAAGATAACTCGGTCCCTTTCAATTTTAGAGAATCTGAAAGGAACGGAAAGGAGACTCCAATGATTATTTTTCTTCATGTAATCCCTTAAGTCCAAAAAAGCGTAAAATAATACAAAAGGGATGAATTTTCGATAGTTTTAACAAGCCGAACAAGACAAGTGTTCGATATTTTTGTGTAATAATCCGTCAGGTCCAAAAATATTAAAATCTAGAGGAGGGATAGCACTTCCGATGACTTTAACGAGCCGAAGAGGCCAATCGCTCGGAAATCTTTTCATATTTTACGATTCAGGTGAAAAGAGCTTAAAGAAGACTTGTTTTCGAGGAACGAGTGATGGTTTCGGGTAGCAGCTAGTTCCAAGTAAGATTTGGAATTTTCCAATCACGGCAGTGTCACAAGGATGGCTAATAGAATCACTCTTCACAGATGTTCCTCGAAGGGGTAAACAATCATATGGGGGTGAATGATCGGCTAAAAATAGAGTGGAGGTGATGGCGAGAACACGACCAAGGCTCAAAAGCTGGCTTTAAGGCATTCATGATGGTTATTTACTGGTTCATTTTTTAATGAGCTTGAATTCTAGGGGAAACATTTGCTCATGACTTACGTTTATTTTTTAATGAGCTTGAACTATGCGCTAAAACTACTCGTGGGGGGTTTATTTTTTAATGAGCTTGAACCTTGCAGTAACATTGCTCGCGATGATGGTCATTGAGTCTTTGATTCACCATTAGCATTTTGTTCTTTCAAAGATTGTACTACCTGTTCATTTGCTTCATCAAACCGATTAGAAATGAAAACATATGCCTGATAAATGAGTTAAGAACACTAGTATTTTACTTGAATTACGTGCATGGTAAATTAAAAGTGAATTTTACCTCTCATTTTACCATTTCATTTGAATTTGGTTTATTGGAGCTCTGGAGGTGCGTTTCCCCCCTGATTTTCACCAGCGGATTCTGTGAGATTCTATGGATGATTCTCGACGTCGTTTGGACCAGGTAGGAGCTAAACTTGTGCTCTTCAATTGCATGCCTTTCATTTTGGATTCTGAGCTTGTTTCCTTGTTCTGCTGAGCCTCTAGGGTTTGAAGAACTCACCCTAGGACCATCGCACCCTTCCCTAATCGAAAGGTGCGATGCATACTAATCTTCCCACCGACTAGTCAGTATGCATCGCTCCCAGTACACTTACTGGGGTGCGATGGGCGCAGGGAGGAAATTTTTTGCATAGTTTCCTCATGGATTTTTGCCTGTTTTGTACCAAATGAAGATCCTGACTCTTCTCTTGTTTTTTTTTCAGAGATTCATCAGAGAAAAATGGTTGTTACATGGCGAGAACGCGAGCATGAAGAAGAGGACGTTGTTGCTTTACATGATCCAGGCACAGAAGCTGCATTGCGGAACTGTTTCTTGTTGAAGTTTTTCTGTATCTCTAGCATGAGGCAACAAATCAGTTTGTTGCAATATTTCCTTAATGCCTGGGATCCTATCAACCAGGTGTTCTAGATTAGGGGGAAATCGATCCCCTTGACAGTCGTGGACATCTATTTTCTGACCGGTTTATCGAGGCATGGTGCCCCTCTCTCCATATCAGGCTCTGCCCGTGGGGGTGAGTTCGTGAGGGAGTATATTCGCCGGCACTGCAGAGAGGGATCTTAGCCGAGTACGGACGGAAAGATCAATATCTAAGATGTCACTGATCGGCCCTTGCAGACCATTCTATTCAATTTTGCTAGACTGGCTGGTAGTTCTGCTCTTCACATAGCTAACAGGTCTTATATGCAGTATGCTTTGGAATGCCTTGAATCGAAGGTGTTCAATTGGTGTGATGCAGTACTCTCCGTGATGAAAGAACAATTGACCAAGGTGAAAAGCGGAAGATCCAAGAACTTTGGTTATGGTTCTATTTTGACCGCTTTCACCTTGGAGAGAATCCCACTAATGCAGCCACAGTACATTTCACTTGGCCTACCTCCACCGACTAAACCATGGATGCAGAGATGGGTTGACCTCATGTCTCAGCATGCTGGCCAGCCCCAAATTTCTTTTTATGAGACCTTCTTTGAGTGGTTCGATCATCAAGAGATGGTTTATGCCAAGTTTCCATAGGCTGGTATGGACATCTGAGGTGACCCGGATTTGGTGCTGTTGGCTGGCGAGCAGTGGGATGCCATGGGTAATTCTTCTGACCATACCTCCGTTTATTGTTCTTTATAATGTTCTTATGTTTTTTTATCAAGACTAATCAAAACTCATGTGCTCATGTAGACATTGGACCAGTTCGACTGGCAGTACACCGCAGAGACCCAGCGGCCGCTCCAACAGGAGAGGCTGTTGGGAGGGCCATCCTTCGTGACCTTGATGTGGTCGAGACTCTTTCAGCACTACAAGAGCAGATCGAGGGTCTTACCCTTGGTATCTTAGATGTGAGGACCGACGAGCTACCTCTGCGGTTGCAGCGACATTCTACTGGAGTGCCGAGTCGATGGACTAGGCTTTTACGCATGATTGCACAGGCAGTGACTTGTTATCACCAGCATCATTAGACTAGGGTGCCACCTAGCATTTTGAGTTTTGGGTCATTTCACTAATTTTTTCTTGGTTACAGAACATTATGTATAGACTATAAACAGTTATGCAATATATTTTTGATTTTCGGAGCTTTATTTTGGTTAAGTTACATGATCCTACTGCATATATTGATGTGATGCTTCTTTTTATAAATGTCGCAAATGTCTATCTAACACATAATTTGCCAATGATTCTGTTAATGTGTTTAAACTTCTAGAAATATGTTGATATTGGATGAAATTGAACTGTATTTCCAAAATTTTGACCCTTAGGAACATGCGATAGATAGTTGGATTTCGTACAGAATAGATGTCGGTGAGTTGTAGAATGACGAGCTGTGAGTCTAGCCTGACGACAAGTCGGCATATGCCATGTGTGATGGCATCAGAAAGGAGTTCTATCAATGCACTGTACTCAGCGATATTGTTCGTAGACCGACCAATACACACTCCTCTGAAACTTACTAACTTGCCGCTGGGATTGAAAATGGCCCATGCCGCAGAAGACAGGTTCCACAAACTACGACTTGCTCCGTCGGCATATCCAACAAATGATTCCAATAGGTTCAACATCTGCAACGAATGCAAAAACTGGATTACCTAACCAAAATAAATGCTGAAAGAATAACTTCAGCATAAATCACATATAGACAGACATTTGTCGACGCGTTTCGAACCAACTAGTGTGGTTCATCGTCAGGACAAGTTGAAGAAACAGATCCAGCTACACCTGTTAAATAGACTGAGTAGAGACTCCAACGACTATATTCGACTCTAGGACCCAGGTCAAAATTAATTAA
>APFE031570107.1:89731-100155 GCA_000404065.3 Pinus taeda
TAATAATAATAAATAAATAAAAATAAAAATAAATAAATAACTAAATAATTAGCATAACATCGTGGAGGGGGCAGAAACACTAACTAAGAAGAGAGCGTTGGAATCCAGCACCTACTGATTTTCCAGCTGTCATCTCTATTGAGATTGTTCGGCCTCTTTTCAATCTCTATAGCTTCCCTAAGTTTATGATGAAGGAACTGAGCAATCTTAGCCACAACCTTGGCCTCCTCAATACATACCTGATGCTTGGTCTTTTCTACATGCTCTGCTAAAGCCGATGACTTGGATCTCCCATGTCTTAGGTCAGCAGCATGTTCGTAAATCCTTTGATGGATGGATCGCCCTGTTTCCCCAATATAGGGGGTCCCACATGAACAAGGGATCAAGTAGACACCCTTCATGTACTTAGGGTTAACGGTATCCTTCACTGAACTAAGGGACTTGGGAATGGTGTTGAGGGGCCTAAAGGTTGAGGGGATATCAAATTTCTTAAGGATCCGAGCGATCTTGTCTATGGTTCCTTGGATATAGGGAAGATGGACACTTAGACGACGCTCTTTAGGCTCTTTCTTAATCAACGCACTTTTTGAGGCTTTATGGAAAACCTTCTGACCAAGGTGTCTACTATATCCATTCTGAACAAAGACATTAAGGAGATGGGATTTCTCCTTATCAAAGCTCTCCCCATCAAAGATTCTGAGGGCACGAGTGGCTAGGGTGCTAAGAACACCAAACTTTTGAGCAGCGAAATGATGGGAATCGGCATGAAGGTACTGCTCAATATGAGTTTTCTTATGGAACACAGAGTGTGAGAGAGAGCCATCCTTATTCCGAGATATAAGAATATATAGGAAAGGGAGGCAGCCATTGACCTCTTTTTCCATGGTGAACTTAATGGCAGAGGACCGACTGTTGAGGTGATCAAAAAAACGATCCAGCTCCTCAGGGCCATGGGGCCAGATGACATTAGTGTCATCCACATACCTTTTCCAAAGCTTAGGAAGAAGACGAGCTGAGGATAAAGCTTTGGCTTTGAAATCTTCCATAAAAAGATTCGCAACAATAGGGGAAAGAGGGGAACCCATGGCAACACCACAAGTCTGCTCAAAGAATTCACCCTCAAAGCAGAAGAACGTGGAAGTGAGACATATCTCCACCAGATGTGCGGTATCGGGATCTGTTAGGCGATAGATCACTTCCATGGCCTCCTTTATAGGAATGCAAGTATAAAGGGAGACCACATCAAAGCTGACGAGAGTGTCCTCAGGGCTAAGCTTAATATCCTTAAGCTCCTTAATGAAGGAAGCAGATTCTTTCACGAAAGACTCAGAGCGGTCAACTAGGGGCTTAAGTTTAAGGGCAAGGAACTTAGCCAGAAAACAAAAATGTAACAAAAGCATGAGGATTACTACGCAAAATAGTAATGCTTGAGGTACAACCCGTTGCAAGGTTGCGCCAGTGGAATCCCATCATATTCCATCAACTCGTAGGCTCCTTTTGCTAATACTCGTTTAACAATATAGGGACCCATTCATAATGATTTGAATTTCCCTGCTCCCAACTTATCGGATTCTTGGTTGTAAAGTAATACCAAGTCACCTTCATAGAAGACGCGAGCTTTGACATTCTTGTCGAACTGTGCTTTGACTCGCTTCTTATGAGCTTCGTTAGCCGAAGCTGCATCATGACAGGTTTCATCCAATTGGATTAGTTCCAAGAAATGAGCCTCTTCTTCTGAGGTTCCAGGGAGAAAGTCGACTGCGAGTTTGAGGGACGAGATTTCACATTGAACTGGTAAGATTGCTTCCAGACCGTACACCAATTGAAAAGGTGTGAACCCGGCTGCATTTCTTACTGATGTTCGGTATGCCCACAAGGCCGAGTACAAGATTAGGTGCTAATCCCGTTTGTGGACTCCGATCATCCTTTGCAGCATGCACTTGAGGACTTTGTTGATTGCCTCAACTTGTCCGTTAGCTTGCGGATAGTACGGAGTAGAGCTGTCGTGGGATAGTCCTAATTTGGCAGCCAACTCAACCATCATGTGATTGCGAAAATGCGATCCATGATCTGTGACTATGGCCTATGGAACGCCGAATCTGGAGACTACATGATTAAAAAAGAAAAGGGCAACCGTTTCACCACTATTGTTTAATGTAGGCATCGCCTCGACTCATTTGGTAAAATAGTCTATCACGACTATTATATACCCATGCCCCCCAGTCGAGGTGGGGTTACATGTCATGAAATCTATTCCCCATTTGGTGAATGGCCCAATAGCTACTACTGGCTGCACTGGTGCGGGTGGTTTTCTGGATTTGCTACCAAAAATTTGGCAAGCATGACAACTTCTAATTGTGGTTCTGCAATCTTTGAACATTGTTGACCAGAAGTATCCTACTCACAAAAATTTTTGCGTCGTAGCATAACCAGATTGATGCCCCCCACATGCGCCTGAATGACAATCATTCAGGACTTTTTCGACCTCCTCATGGGTGAGGCACCTCCACAGAACTGTATCGATACCACGACGGTAAAGAGTATCACCGACGATCACGTAGTCTTTTGCTTGGTATCGAATATGTCGTTGTTCGAAGCGTGAGGTATTAGACCTATATGTTTGTGTCTGGAGATAAATGATTATATCTACGTACCACAGATCGCTTGAAGATATCAAAAACAAATTTTCATCCACGATTGCTTCTTCGGATGTTGCATCGTTGGACGACAATGGGAGATCGCATAGTAACTCCGCGAATACCAGGGCTTTCTTTGATTTGGATTTTTTGAATTCCAAATCAAACTCTTTTAGAATCACTGTCCATTTTAAATATTTTCCCCCCAACAACTGTCGCGACAATATATAAGTCATGGGGTTGCAATCTGATAAAATGGTAGTTTTCCTTAAGAGGACGTAGTGTCAAAATCTCTGTATCACTTGAACAGCTACGAGGGCGAGATTTTCAATGTAGGAGTATTTCATTTCCATATCATTTAAGTTTCAACTTAAATAATATATAGGATGTTCAATTCCGTTGTCTTCTTGAACTAAAACCATTGCTATGGTTGTATCTATTGTAGCCAGATACAGGTTAAAGTCTTTTTGGTAATCAGGAGCATACAATAATGACGCTTGTATTAGAGATTTCTTGAAAGCATCAAAGGAGGCTTGCGCGACCTAGTCCAAAAAGAAGGGTACTTCCTTTTTCAATAAACGAGTATAACCTTTAGCTTGTTTGGCGTAATTTGGAATGAACCTCCTGAGGAAATTTGCTTTCCCTTGGAGTTTCTGAATCTGGAGCAAGTTTGAAGGTGGAGGCAAATCGATGATTGCCTGAACCTTGCAAGGGTCAAGACGAATCCCATCTTTTGAGACTGCGAAGCCAAGTAAACGAAAATAACTAACACAAAACACACGTTTGTGCGGATTGAGTCGTATCTTGTAGTGTCGGCAATGTAGAAATATCGCTCTCAAATGGCGCGGATGATCAGTCCGCTTTCACGAATGAGCTGGGAGATCACCGAGATATGGTTGAACGATGTTTTTGATGTCATTGAAAGCATAGTTCATTGCTCTCTGAAAAGTTGCCCCTGCATTCTTCAAACCAAAGGGTAGCTTGCGATATGTGAATGTGCCCCACGGACAAATGAATACAGTCTTTGACTGGTCCTGTGGGTAGATATTTATTTGATTATACCCAGAAAATCCATCCATAAATGAAAAGATTTTTCATCCGACGCATTCATCAATTATCTGGTCGATAAAGGGCGTAGTGTAGTTGTGTTTTGGACAAGCTTGATTTACATCCCTGTAATCAATGCACACTCTAATCGTTCCTTGTTTTTTCATCACAGGAACAATATTCGATACCCAATCGGTTAGAGGAATGGGGTAAATGAAACTAGCATGGAGGAGTTTTTTAACTTCTACCTTGATGGCAACAGATTTCTTGGGGTGCACCTGCCTTAGCCGCTGTCGTACCAGTTTGACATCTGGATACATCTTAATTTTGTGTTCAACTATGCTCGAGTCAATACCTGGCATTTCATCATATGACCAAGCAAAGACATCTCTAAACTTGCGAAAGAGAGTGCTATATATTTCCAATTATTAAGAAGAACAAGATTTGTCAACATGAATATTCTCTACAACATCTGTTTTGGTTGAGATATTTATGGCAGTAGTCTCTTCGATATTGGATAGGTTTCTCTCGGAATCCACCGTATTTACAGTATTTGTCAGAAAGTCAAATACTGAAGGATGGTGTTGGTCACCGAAATTATCTTCTTTCCAGTTCAAAAGATGGGAACGATGGTGGTAAGCTTCCCATGGTGCCCCATAAACATCATCGATTGAATGATTCCTTCGTCTGTAGAGTGTACTTGTGACCAAGGATCTAAAGGGGTGGCATATTCCTTAGGCCTATCTATCCAAACGCTCGATGAGCATTGATGCAGGTTTGCCTCCCATGCTGAAAACATTGATTGCTATAATATTTCTAGTGGGGTTAGAGGCAAAAATTGCGGATGATCCATTTTAACATCATTTCCTGACAACTTTTGAATGGAAGATATCATATTGCAGTTTCCTACATTAGCCACTTCCGCCAAATTTGTAGGAGGTGGTAGGGTAAAAGGTCCCATTAACATAGGGTCTTTTAGTAGGCCTACTACGATATTATGAAGCGTGCTAGGGCTTCCATGGACTATCAGCATGCTTCCCGTAACTTGTGAACTATTGGGGAAAAAAGTTTGTTGGTCGATAATTGTAATTCCTCCTTGGGAAGGAAATGCAATTTTCCTAAAGTAGGTCGACACAACGGCTGCCATGGCATATATCCAGGGTCTTCCTAGTAGGATGTTGTAATCAAGATTTCCATCGATGACTTCAACATCAATTTCTACTATTTTTCCCCCCAGTTCGACTCGCAAGTTACTTAGTATCCCATATGGGGTGTATGTTTGTCCATCAAATGCTTTCAATGTCGTTGATGATCGCGACAAGGACGAAGACCCTAGAGTTTTCCAGCAACTCATCAAAATGATACATGTGGATGCCCCCTCATCAATAACTATTCTATGAACAGTTTTGTTGAGGGCTTTCACTTGAATGAGGAAAGCTAGTTGAGCTGGTAACTGAGGGTCGTACCCATTGTGATTAAAAGATACAAGATTGGAATCCATTGGGTCAATCCCACCTATTGCTGATAATAAATCCTGCTTTTGGGAGGGGCAATTTTGCAGTACCTCAAGGGTCGACATCGTGGAGGGTGATTGGGCTAAATCCTCCACTATATTATAGTGTTGTGCTGCTTGGGCAAGAGGATTAAACGTGGATTTGTGTACTACTCCCTTTGGCAGTTTTATTGTTAATTCAGGAATTATGGGTGGCACGACTTCGGTTGAAGTTGTTGTTGAACTACTAGGTTGATCATTATCCTTGTTGTTCAACATCTGTGGATTGCCATAATCTTTACTCCTTGTCGACATCAGAGCATCATTCAGTTTCTTTGAAACTGAAAACATTAGCACTTGGGACGGGGAAGCATTTTCGCTAGCAACCAGATTTGTTCCTGGGTTTGGAAATGGATCTGTCAATACAGTCGAGGTTTTCAAACTTTTGAAAGATTTTCTAAGTTATTCTTTATATGGACAGTCTCTGGTTCAGTGATCCTCATCACATATATGACATGGAGTTTTTGGTTTCCCATTCCCAGAAGGGTTTGCAGAAGATTTTCTAGGAGATGATTCCTCCTGGTTTTTCTTCATCCCTTGTTTTTTCTTCTTGCCTCCTGGCTGCTTGGGTTCTTTGCCTTTGTCTGTTGACATGGCATTTACTTCCGAGGCTAGAAGTTCCTCATTTGCATTTTGACTCGAAACCGTGCGGGCATTTTTCGATGTAGCCTTCGCGGTTTTAGTGCTTGTCGTACCTGTCACACCATCACCAGCATGAGAGTCTTTGTTTGATTTAGGAGGCGGAGGAACAGAAAATTCTAGTCTAGGAGCATCAAGGATTTTATCGTAGAGCATGCCAGACTGAGTATAGATCAAGTCTAGATACTGTGCACAAGAAATAACTTGCTCTTCAGTGACGAATCCTCCCTTTGCCACGTCTTCTATAATAGCGGGTAACAGTGACTTAATAAACCATTCAGCCAATAGCTAATCAGGAACATACGTTTTTACCATTCTACGATGACGTTGCCACTCATGAATATGATCGGATATGTGAGTGGATGTCATTTGTTTGAAATTGGTAAGTAGCTCAGTTCCTGTTTCGTACCTTATAGGTAACTGAAAATGGGTTAAAAAGGTTGTGGCTAGGGTACTGAAGTTATCAAACAAAGCTCTAGGTAGTTCGATATACCACTTTTCCGCCGAACCAGTTAACGTGCGCTGAAAGAGGCGAAGCCGAATTGAATCATCATTGAGAGTGTTTGATGAACACCATAGATGAAAGGTCATCACATGATTCGATGGGTCTTCACCCGGATTCCCATTAAATTTAGGAATATCTGGCGGAAGTTTATGTGGAATCATCGGCCACCAAGGGGCGTAGGCAATTGGATCGTTCGTTAGTCGACTCAGATCTGCTAACTCTAAAGTTGCCACGAAAGGCAACTGTTTATTCAGGCTTGGTTGAGCATACCCAGGATAAGACGGAATTGTTTGAGCAGTCGGCCTTTGCATACCAGCATAATGCATTTGATGTTGGTAACTTTGGTAAGGTTGATGGGCATAACCATTATGATATGGTTGATACGGCTACCCATTACTTGCAAAGACTTGTTGCTCATATCCTTGGTAAGTCTGCTGGAATTGCGATTGTTGGTATTGCACCAACCATGGTTGTGAAGTCATGGGTTGTTGTCTAGTACTGGCTATTTGACCAAGATGGGGGTTGGTGTTCCCCATTTGAACCTGTGCCATTCCACTAGTTGGTGATTGTGGTTGTGTCATGGGTACAAGAGTTTGTTGCATTACAACCTGCGAAACTTGAGGTTCGCATACAACTGGTGACGCTTGTGCTTGCGATACTGCCACAATAGCCAGCGTAATGGGGATGTTTGTTATAGGTAAAATTTATTGTATTGAGCATACAAATTTTGGTTTTTGAGACAGGATTGGCACCCAACTGCTAGTTGTGATTCCAGCATAACCCAAATTTTGTTGTGAACTCACGCATGGTTGTCCTTCCAAGGAAGGTAATGAAAGGGTATATGGCCCTCCATATGACGGTAATCCAATACTCAAAGGAATGATTTGCCTTTGGGGACCAGTTTGCCCAAATTTACCTTGTGATGGATCAATTTGTTGAGACTCAACGTACAATATTCTAGATATAATTTTGGACGAACAAACGGGAACAGTCCATACTGTCGAAATAGCCCCTGGATGGACTCCATCCAGCGATTGAAAGCTGGTTGGGACAGATGGCACGCCGGTGAACATTGTCAGAATAGCAGAAGGAGCTTCTATTGTTGTTGTGTTGGGTAACACGGTCCTTGATGTTGACATTTGTTCAAAAATATTAAGCCTATCCAAAATATTCCTCAGTGATTCTTCAAGAACTTCCGAGAGCGAGTGAATATCTTCTGATGAAGAAGGATACAGGGCAATCCTAGCTCCAAGTCGCGTTGGAGTGCTATATGGAGGATCTTCCACAATCTCTTCTATGGCAATCAATCCGAGAGGAAGAGGCAGACTGTCAGGTCTGTAAAATATTTCTAGTGTTGAAAAAGATGTAAGTTCTGCAGCAACAGATGGTTGGGTAGTAACACCTTTTGAATTGGCTGTAGATGGAGCCGGTTCAGGAATAGAAGTGTTAACCATCACACTAGGATCAGTTGTAATGTCCTTTTGCTGTTGTGGAATTTCTTCTGTAGAGGCAGGGATACCAGAAACGTTCGGAGTAACTGGAGTCTTTGAGGATGTTGGAGTGCTTGCTCCAACCAACCTAGGGGACTTTGATTCGGTTAAACGAGTTCGCTTCGTCCATAATGGTTTCACTTCCGAAGTCAATGACGGTTGAATTGTAAGTCTCCGCGAATGACGGGGTTTTGATTGAGTTTCTTCCACGATTGCAGATTACTTGATCAACTCAAAATAAAAAGGGAAAAATGTTTTTTGAATTAAATGAATTTTAGACGCTTTGACACAACTTGTTTTTTCAATTTTAAAGAGTCGGGAAAAAACAAAAGATGACTCTAGTTGCCTTCGATTTTTATTGAGCCTGAAGTGACAAGTGCTCAGAGGACCTTTTCCTTTAAGGAATCTGAAAAGGAGCAAAATGGAATTCTCTATAGATATAGGCAGAGAGGATTACCAAACCAATCGCAAAACTGCAGAATACGTTTTACGGTACAATAGTCAATCTTCTTGAATGTTGTGTTCAGTGCATTGTGATCGATAGGGTGGAAGACACGGCTTCCTAAGGATAAAGGATGAAGCCTATTGTGGTCTCCCAATATATACTCGACAGTATGTGGGAGCACAAGTCTGTACTGGCACTTGTCATCTCAAAGTGGAGGAATCACCCAACCAACACTGAAAACAACAGTTACCAGGTTTTATGACGCCGGAATACGTCTCTAGCCTAGACCTCTAGATGTTGTGCATTAAGTTCCAAAGCGTTGTTAGATTCATTAAATTTATTTTAAGTTGATCTTGCTTAACAATTTGCCTTTCAGGTTCACCGCATGATGTGTATTTAATTCCTAAAATGCAGTCTAAGAGATAAACAAACGTTTAATCTTCTTTCAGCAATGAAATTCCTAGCTACTAAGGAAAGAAAGTTAAGAATCTTTCTACAAAGAGCACAGAGCACACATTAAATGCACTGTCCTAAATCAAACCAAGCAGTCGAAATGAAAATGCACATGCATGTATTTGTTTTTAGCCTTCTTAACGTATGAATGATGATAAGAAAGCTATGTGCAAATCTGAATTACTTTTAAAGCGACAGTACTCAACAAATTTCTTTTTCAAAATGAAGCGAAGGTAAGAGAGACACTTTGCGATTTCAAAATGAAAATTGCTTTTCGACAATTTAAAAACTACTAATTCAAATCATATGCAATAGTAACCGTATAATCGACTATCAAGAACAATGGGATTGTCTTTTGAAACTGAAAACGACAGCTACGACACTTTCAGATCCAAAAACGACAGTTCGACTAAGCTACTTTTTGCAAAAGAGAACTGAAAATGATGCACAATACATTAAAAACACTTACAGTTCTTTGCACTAAGGAGGCATAATAATGCAAGAGAAGGGGTTTTCACAGGAATACACTGACTACAGACAGCAAAACACCTAAATAGGACTGAAAACAGTGAGAAAAAACCACAGTCTAAAGGTAAATTTAACTTTCCCTGACCATCGCACCTATTACACAGTGAAACCAGTATGCAGCGCACCTACTACACTCGGGAAGTGCGATGCATACAAACTGCCTTGAAGGCAGGCTGCGATGGTACCAGTGCGAGACTTTAAACAAGTTTTCACTCACAGTTTGCAATTCAGTTCAGGATTTAGGTCGAGTAAGTAATGTTCAGTATATGTAAAACACAGGGGTGATCTAAAGAGGTTACTAGAGCCACCATTTAGGGCAATTAGATTGTTTGTAGATCGAATGTTTAATTCATAAACAAAACCCAGAGATAGACTGAAGCAGCATTTATCTACTTTGCATTTGTATAACAAATGCAGTTCGAAGGCTAGCTGGCTTGACTTTAGGCTCCATCTGTAAGTTTATAAAAGAAACAAAGATAGATAGGCTAACAAACAATCTAGTTGCTCCCCAGCGGAGTCGCCATTTTGTTACCGGGAATAGTGTCCACTCTGATGATGCTATTCCCACTAAGATGGGTGGCTATCTTAGAAACAAACAAGTAAAGTCTACTTTCGTTTTTCCTTTATGAAAATAGACAAGAGGGAGACCAAGGAGACCAACCTTAGTCTTGCGCTTGATTTCCTCTCCTTCCTGATAGAGCTTTGCCGCTTCTGCTTTGTCTGCCCAGCTTCAAAGAGCACCTATGGAATCACATCAACATACTACTATCGAAGAACAAAGATCTATATTCATAAATAACACAGGACCAAATGTACGTTAACCATACAAATGCATATATAAACAAGTACATAAGAATATGGAAGAAAACTAGAATAGCTTTATTAAGATGAAAAGTAGAAAGAGGATTACAACCATATGTTCTGACCCAGCATCATCCTCCAACTATAAAGCCCTTCTTCACCTCAAGCAAAGCTTAGATCACCCAACACTATGAATGTACACTAGAAAACCAACAACACTTTTCTATAAGATACAAAATTCCAGCCTCTCGATCTCTGTGATGAGGGATCCATATATAGATGATTATAGGAAGGTGAGTCATCTTCTGGGGTCTTGATTAGTGTCTTC
>APFE031570107.1:100279-113195 GCA_000404065.3 Pinus taeda
TCTTACTCATCCCTGGTTGAAAATAGAGAGGCAAGGGTCAAAGGGGAAGCTTCTGGAAGATTCCATGATCTTCCACCTCGCATTTTGCCCCTGCCATTTGTCCATTCCCAACCATCGCACCCTATAGAGGAGAAATTCAGTATACATCGCACCTTGTACACTGGGAAGGTTATATGCATCACACTCTCTGCACTGGGCTTTCAGTATGGTCTAGTTTTGACCATTTATGAGTATTTCTCAGTGGAGAACTTCTGGGATATGATGTAATTAGCTGACCTTGTTCCTTTAGGCAGTGAAGCAACACTTTTAGGGACTTAGGAGCCCTCAGTTTATGGACATTTATGATTGGGGTTGAAGTGCCCAAAAATGTCTATAACATGCCAGTAGAACTACCATCAATAGAGCGGGTCCATAGATTGGCAGTTGGAGTTCGTGAGGCCAAGGAGGAAATGGTGAAGGTTCAGTTGGAGCTAAACCTGCATATCATCGAGCTATGATTGAAGGCATAACCCTCCAAGCCCCCAAAAGTAAGAGAGCAGCGTGCCCGTGCTATCCAAACGTGGTTGGAGCAAATTGGCCATGCGACACAGGATTGTACCGGGATGTTGGAGCAAGCACTAACCATGCTTATGCACCTGCAAGAAGACCCAAACCTACAACACCTAGAGATAGAGGTGCGCAAGTTGTAGCATGAGTACGACAATGTCCGAAGCACCGTGTAGATGGTTTTCCTTACTCAACAACTCGCCAAACTACAACAAGAAAGGGCACTAAAGTACCAATTAGATGTCACGCACCAAAAAGAAGCCCCGCTTAAAGCACGCATCCAACCATGGATCGATGAAGATTTCACAATTACAGCTACCATTGAAGGGAAGCTGGCACAAATGCAAGAACTTTATGTGGTTAGACAAGAATGTGACCCTACTCACAAAAGTTCAAAGATACGTGTGCAACAAGTAAAGTAGACAACGGAACAGTGTGTTGCAGACACCCAAGCTACGTGAGAACTGCTAGATGGACTTTGCACAAAGATCGTCACACTAGCAAAGTAACTCAGGATGAGTCATGATGATTGTGTTGGGGGCCTATTAGGCATGGGATCCCCCACAACATGTTTTTGGGGCTTAAAGACCGAGTTTTGGTTAATGTAATTTAAAGAATCCGTGAAGTATAAACGTGGAGCACAAAAGTCTAGGATGAGTCATAGGGTTGTTCGCCCTAAGAATTGTAAAATAATGTAAAGTTGTGTCAGCCTACCCATGGTCTGTGGACCATGGGATTGTATAAATAGAGCGAGGCTCTAAGTGTAAAGATAGTTTTTGGGCATGCAGTGATAAATAGATGCAAAGGCATGGTTAGAGGATATAAGGGGATCTAAAGTGTATTGGGTCGTAGTACTAGGAAGAGGCTCTGTAGCTGAGTGCACAGAGGCCTAGTAGAGTCCGCAACTGAGTCCGCAGGCCAATGCAGCTGAGTGCGTAGGGCGGATTCAAGTCTGTAATTGAACTGAACTTGAAAAGGATTATTAATAGAGATAAGTCTGATTCGGAATATTGTGCATCTATGGTTCTGTTTATCTTTATGCATTTATATTGTTTTTTATTACGTGCACTTACTTGAAAGTTGAATAAGTAATAAGAATATGGGGCCCACACAAACTAAGTCAAAGCACTAATATAATAGCGCAGTAAGGATCGAGATCAGGATAGTACTGTATTCACGCCCCTTACAGAAGTGCACAGAGGTTGTTGCACAAAGCAACGCAAGCGGGCGGATTCAGACCGCAAACTTCTAGAACCTTCATCAAGACATCCCTAGGATGTGGAAACCTAGTTCCAGCACCCTCCCATACTACTTTGGGTGAGACCTCGTTCACGCTCTGTGAATTATTTCTGAAAGGGCCAGTAGTACCGGGATTTTCTTAGCTAAATCACTTATGAACCTGGGTCAAGCCCCACATAGCCAACACTCTTCAAACTCTCTAAAAATGAAAAGGACCAAGTTCTCATTGTCGTTAAACTCGTTAAAGCATCAAATGGTGAAAAACTTGTCCATCATGACAAGAATTAGTTTCACCTTCTCTAGAGTCGTTAAAACATCACATAGTAATGGATTCACTCGAAGGGTAGAATTATACCTTAAGCATATGTTATCCTCCTCAAGCTTGTTAAAAAATAAAGAGGTACTGGTTAGAAATAACTGGGGAAAATGGGAAAAGTGATAAATCACTTTATAGTAGCAAGTCACTCTTGAACATGACACCTTCACCTCATCTTTGTGGCTATTTGGGTTGGGTTATCTACTTGATGGTTATCATACCTATGGCCTATCACACCATCCATCACTTTGGATTTGGGTTAATTTTGCCAATTCATTCAATGTCACTGACATGTTCAAGAGAAGTCACTCAGTAAACTTCATCCTTTGCAATACTCATCAACCTTCATTTTCATGACCGTCATTCCTGAACATTGTGTCATCAGCCACATTATGTCTTCAAAATCATTACACTTGTTTCATGTCATTGATAGGGAATACATCAAGGCCCTCCTGCGACGAGTCACTTCTTTGCGACACCAACACATTACCCAAGAAGATAACTTAGAAACACCCTTCCAGTACCTTGATGCTTGCATACATCAATGGCAATATTCTCACTTTGGGTGACAGGTTGACATCATAGGCCTTCGACTGAAAGACTTTGTATGGTGTTTGACATCAAAACATCTATTCACACCATGTAGAATGTATTGTAGTACCTTGAGAATCATTATCATTATTGGTGATTTCTCTCACATATGTCAACAGCTTACATCATTGGCTGGTAATCAGATGGTGTCTTCCCATGTTCGACTTCAAATCACATTTCCACATGGTTAGGCTCGTACTTGAGCAAATGATTGGATGCGATAGAAGAACCCAGATCCTATTTCTATTGGAAAATACTGAGAGGGGGGGTGAATCGGTATTCCTTAGCAATTATCACTTTTAAATCTTTTTAGAGCATTAGTTAATCTTCAATTATCATTAATGTTTATGCAGTAACAACAGTGAATAAAAGAACACAGGAGGCATAAAAATTTTAGGTGGAAAACCCCCTCTAGGTCAAAAACCATCGAATGCTTTTCTAATAATTCTTTAATCTTCAACTCTAACTGAAAATAAAGCTCCAACTTCCTAGAATCTAGAAAATCATTCTTCTCCAACTCCCACTAGATGGACGCTCCAACGCCCAAGATTCTTCAGTAGTCAACTGAACGGATGCCCCAACACCCAATGAGCTACAACTAACCCTAGCACCACCCTACCACCCTAGATTTTTCATAGGCTTGAACTTATTGGTGGCTTCATACACTAGCCTAGCACCACCCTACCAACCTATAGAAGAATAAAAGAAGAATGGACTCCCATACCAGGGAAGATGATCCACTTTACAATGATATAGAATGATGTAGAAGAAGATGACACAGTAGACCATAACCCCAACTATGACACAACCACCTAATGATGATCCTAGACCTCCTAAAACTACCTCTTCAACTCTTGGTAGATAGACACTTGTACAACTTTTACAAAGATGCTTTTACAATGATTGTACAATGATGCTTTTACAATATCTGTATGCAATGCTGCCCACTTGAAGACTTCATGTGGTGAACTTGTTGTTGTTGTTCAGCACCTTGATTTTTTCTCTTTTCATGCAACCCTTTCTCATTCTTCATAACATTAAATTATGCATTGATTCTTCTCTTGATGAATATATAATACCTGCAAAATTCTTCAAGGAAATACCCATGACATGATAATAGCAAAACTTACCTCATCATGTAGAGCATATGTCAGTGCTAAACAAAAACAAAAAATTAGAATACAAGGAACCTAATGCAATCAAGAGATGAACATGCATATATAGAAGATACTTACCTATATCTTACCTCTGTTGCATCATTTTGCTTCACCTTGCTCTTTGCTGCCCTAAAAAGTCTGGTCCTTTGCACCCCTTGACAACACTTGAGCTAGTTTTTCTTGCCTTCTAGGAGCACGATATTTAATCTAATATATCTCTGCTATTTCAGATCCCCAACATGAGATATTTGGTCTTGTAGAAGCCCTCTGAGTCTTCTTTCTAATTCCACAGGTCTGATCCAATTTGGACTCTTCAAGTCAAATTTATGCCCAATCTCTCACAATGACCTAATAACGGACTAGTTCAGTAGAGTGAACTTGTACGATGTGCCACATGTCATTGTTTCCTCCTTCAACTCTGAAATTGATACAAAGAAAACTAAAGTCCATGCAATATCTACCACTTTTTACATAATTCCAATCCTCTTCTCAGAGAGAGAGTTATGACAATTTTCCCAAGGTCACATCTTTGAGATGAAAGTCGGCAGCTTGCAAAAACCCTAACTTCCACAAATCATATCTCTGAAAATATAGGGAACAAAGATCTAAAAGTATGTCACGACATTCATCAAGATTTTGAATCAAATGGGTTTTAATTTCAGAATCTAAACCTTCGCAGAAATGATGTTATAGTGAAAATTCCCCAATCACTACCTTTGGAGGATATATGAGGTTTCTTTTTATAGAGATGAGAGGGGCTTCTATAGAGAATGTTGGAGGGATTTTAGGAGCTTAAAAAAAATTTAATTAATGACTATTCAATGACCAAAACCAATTATGAGTGACATGCCACAACCCCATATGGTTTTAGCCCACTAACTGGGGTTACTAACTTCAAACATGAACATCTCTCAAAACATGAAGAATTACTTGGCGTGCCATATATCAATGGAAACATCTCGACGAGTAGAATATATCTAGAAGATACTTGACTCCAAATAGAGTAAGTTTTCAAGTCAAAATTCCCTTTCAAGATCAGGGTAGCCCTTGGTGTTGCTTGGGTTGACACCAATGACAACCTCAGATCATCTTTAGATCAAAAATCTCTCCCTTTCGCATTGACGGCAACACAAGTACTCCCCCTGCAATCAGGGAACCTCTTCCAACTGCCTTCTCTCCCACTTTGACATCAATGGCAAAGGGTAACTCCCCCTGACACACAACCATCTTACAGACCTATACACACTTCCACTCCCCCTTTAAATTCTGAATAAGGAAAATCTAATGAGAACTTGGGACAATCCCAAGCTTTTGGCGAAGATACTCAAATGCTTCACGAGGTAATGGTTTGGTAAAGATGTCAACGATTTGTTCCTTTGTGCCAACATATTCAAGCTTGATATTCTTTTCAGTGACCTTATCTCTAACAAAATGATATTTAATCATAATGTGCTTCGTTTTGGAATTCATCACATGATTCTTGGAGATACTCATGGTGCGGGTGTTATCGCAAAAGATGGGAATAGGCTCATCGAACTTGACTTGAAGATCATGCAAAGTTTGCTTCATCCAAAGAACTTGAGTACAACAAGTTTTTGTCGCGACATATTCTACTTTTGTTGTGGATAATGAGATAGAATGTTGCTCCACTGGTACTCTTACGATCATCAACACTTCCTGCCCAATCTGCATCTATATAAGCTTCGATGACCAGATCATTTCCTTTGGGATACCATATACCATATTCCGTTGTTCCCTTAAGATACCGAATAATATGAGATTCTTTTGGTGTTGCTTGGAATCTTGCTACTTGTCCAACTGCCTACATCACATCAGGCCGAGAGGTTGTCACATATAAGAGACTACCAATCATGGATTTATACAACCTTTGTTCCATATCCTTTGACAAATTTTCTAAGCTTAACTCGCAACATGTTACCATGGGAGTAAGGACTAGCTTGCAATCTTCCATCTTGAATTTATTGAGAATTTCCTTGATGTACTTGATTTGATATATGAATATTCTTTTATCCTGTTGAGATATCTTGATAATTGTTAGATTTTCTTGATCCACTTTCACATAGAGATTGCTTGTCAGTGCTTCCTTTCTTGAATCTATAATACATCAACTATTATTCTCCCCCTGAACATGTAATGAAACTACCATATTGTTCAAACTACATGTCTGTCAATTGTAGACTTGTGTCATATATTGTTGCATAGACTCCTCATATTTGAATATTTAGGAGTCGATAAGCTAAATTGTTCAGAATAATGTGTCATTTAATGGATCTTCTTGACTTGATTCATTAACCAAAGCAGCTATTGATTCCTCATAGTCCATTATGAATCGTGAAAGCATAAATGTTGGGACCTTATTGCATTCTTTCTTTTCTTGGTCATCTTGTACTTGTTCATCCTATACTTGTTTTCCTTTCAAAACCTTCTTATTATCATCATCAAGCTTGTCATTCATGGTTGGTCTCATCTTGTACCTACATTTACGAGCTATGTGTCCATAGTTATGATATTTGTAGCATTCGATGTTATTCATAGAAGATTTCTTTTGGTGTTTATCTCGTGATCCTATAAAGTTTCTTGTAGGGTTTTGCCAATAATAGTTGTACCTATCTGGAACTTCATAATCCCTAGCCATATGTCCAAAATTTTTACATTTGTAACATTCAATATTCCTTCTTAAATGTTCAATATATTAATGTTTCATTGAGCCCTACAAGGTTCATATTTGACAGAACTCCTGGAATTGTATTGGTTCCTAGGGTACGTGTGACATTCTACAACTTTATGACCAAATTTTCCACATGAATAACAATAGCCATGCAAAATATGTTGGTACCTAGATGGAAATCTTCATTGGTGTTACACAGTAATTTGTCACTGTCCTCATTTCAGTCCTTCTACTGTGTCATGTGTCAAATCAAAATGTTCATATCTTCCCACTGATAAGAAAATGCTCTCTGTTGCTACAAATTACCCTTATTTCTTAAGTTTCTACCTCATCATGAGAAAACCCTTAATATACGCAATGTTCCCATGTCCATAACGGTCTCATCGCGACTCCGTCATAGGTGCACATTTGTTTCCCACCACAGTCGGATTTCTAGACCCGGTGCGAGGTTATGAGTTATTTCTTGTGACAACGAGTCTGCGTGCATTTCCTCATCACGATGTTGTCATGAGTAACCAATTTACGTCCCACGATGATCCAGATTGGACGAATTCATTCCAACAGACGGCCTTCTGGATGTCTCCAGACCTGGTTGTTGGCATAGTTTATGTTGCCCTTCCTCCTCTGGTATGGCAGTTCCGTCATTTATGCTACCTTCCTTGAGGATGAGCTCTCTCTTCCACTTTTCATGGAGACCCCTTCTCCTATTTAAGCACTCACCTTTGATATAATCAGCTAGTTAGTAATTCCTTGGGTTGAGCAATGCTGCTAGTGCTTTTGTTAGATAGCTGGTGTGGGTGTGACAAGTGTGGGATTGTTGATAGCTTGTGAAAGGTTGTGGAGTGCCCTTAGCTTTGTGTTAAAGCTTATGAGTGAGAGAGAGACATTTTATGTTGGGAGATTCATCCTTGAAGAGTGAATGCTTGAGAAACATACTGGCTGGATCCTCTGAGAAGGCTTGTGACATCAAGACTCGGTTGTAATCTTGCTCTTAATTCATTATTAATACAATCAATGATGTTTTCCTATGTCTTGTATGTAATTTACTTGATATCTCATGATTTCTTGAGTTTATGAGTAAATAGATCATTGTTGTTTTCCGGTTATATGCTTTGTTGTATTTTCTTCACATTGTTTCAGGTTGAGCACTTGTGGAGGAGAAGGAAATGGACGCTGGAGTAGCGCAACGGAACTTCATCGAACACCACTTGAGGTAGGCCTCCAAGAATGATTGTTTAAGGAAATCTATTGTTGATCTGTCTTTACTGTGACTAAACCAACTCTAGGGCTAGAGGGGTTGCCTCTATCCGCAGAGGGAACACTTTCCTGCATCACAAGTTAGTGACTCTGCTGGGGGGGTCCTTCGTATGTCTTTTCTTGTTTGCTTTTGTTTGGTTTTGATTTAATGTCTCTTGATTTTTTGGGTTAAACCATCAGGCTTTAAGGTTACCTGGGTCAATCTGGGTAATCCCTTTACTGTCTGTAAGGTTAGTCTGGTCTTTGTTTGGGATTTTTTTATTCATTTTCAATATTTTTAAGATCGTTGCTAAAGATAGCCTAATAGTCGCGATGACGTTGATGATGTTCTAGCTTTGTACCTACGACTATTTGGATTTTGTCTCAGTTTTCTATTTTAATTCCTGCGATGACTCCTGAAATCAGACCATCACTTCAAACAGTTGTACTTTAGCAACTGGGCTCTAGTTGTCAGTGTAACACCTGCGACGGTCTCTAGTTGTCAGTGTAACACCTGCAACAGTCTCTAGTTGTCTGTGTAACACCTATGATGGTCTCTAGTTGTCAGTGTAACACTTGCGACGATCTCTAGTTGTCAGTGTAACACCCGCAATGATTCATGTAAAGTTGTTTTTACAACTTTACCTCCTGAATTCATCAATCTTGTTTATCCCCTGTTGTTTCTTGTCTCTCATTAGCTTGTTTAGATTGCTTTTGGTTAAGGTACTATCTCGTTGATTTCATCTGAGTGAATCTTGTGTTTTTCACCCCGTGACCTAGCTCTCTTAAGCATTTCAAACCATTTTCTTGGGTTTCTTTTCTATCCAAGGTTCTTTCGCAACCATCTTATTGATTTGCTTGAGGCTTTTTCGCTGCTTGTTTTCTTGCTGGTTGGTTTTTAGTGTCGATTATTGAACCAGTTTTTGATATTGACTCGATTGCTTCGCTACCAAGCATAGATCACAATTGTTTGGACCGATCATTCACACTTGCTTGTTTGTCTCTTTAAATTCAAAACAAAAAAAAATTAAGGGATTGCATTCATTTGATATACGAAAGTGAAAGTATATGTGCATTTCAAATTTTCATGGTTGAGAAATTGAAAAGAGAACTCTAAATCTTTCATTAGTAGTGTCAATGCATCGTGAGATTATTGTATTAATGCATTGAGTTTCTTAGTGTTTGTATTCACTTGTCTTGGTTTGGGAATGAACTCTCTACCTTTCTGTAAGAAGGTGTTCATGAAAATAAAAAATGCTTTACTCATCCTAGTTGCATCCTAGGTTTTGATATACATATGGTAAGGCCTAGAAATTGAAACATAATTCAAGATCAACTCTAAAATGAACTAAATAAACCTAACAACGCATTGGAACATAACACACATTATTTAGAGGTCTAGGCTAGAGATGTGCTCCAACGTCGTTAAACCTACTCACTATTTCTTTCACTTAAGGTTGGGTGGTTCCTCCTTCTATGACTCAATAGCTGCTAGTACGGACTTGCGCTCCCAGTGCAGTCCAGTATATGTTGGGAGACCCCACTAGGTTATCATCCTATATCCTTAGGAATATGTGTCTTCCGCCTTGCAAACCGTAATGCACCAAACACAGCGTTCAGGAAGATTGACTGCCGTATGGAAAGTCCTTGGTTTTCATATGATCGCCAAGGTGTATATGTAGTTTTACGGGTTGTTTGGTAAACCTTTTGCCTAGTTCTCCAGAGTAGTCACTTTTGTTCCTTTTTAGACTCCTTAAAAGAAAAGGTCCATCTTAGCACTTTTCCTTTCAAGCTCATTAAACCTTGAAAGAGATAGAGTCACCTTTGCGTCCTTTTCTCGACTCTTGAAGCATGAAAGGTGAAGTTTTGTTCCTACGTCATAAAATTTACTGCCCACAAAATATTCCTAGTAATAGTTCGAGTTCTTAATTACAGTGCAAGTGTTTTTTCAGGCTCGTTCCCGATGGCAACATTCCTTGACTCTACCAGCCAAGGTCTTCCCCCAGATGGAAATCCTAGTCCATTTAAGCCTTTTGGAAATGTTGGTGCTCCATATATGGCAACATTGTCTTTGCCTGGTTTAACCATCGATCTGCCCGTTTGGTTGTTTTCAACCTCGATGGTCCTGAGCATCATGTCTCTTATTCCACTGTCTCCTCCATCTGAACCATGACATGTTGATTCCAAGGCTGAGCCTGTGCCTTCTTCCCCTATTTCCTCGCCTTCATCTCCTCCTTCACTTGGTGAAAGTTTCACATCTAGTAACCAGGATACTAAGAAGAAGAAGAAGATGAAGATGAAGAAGAAAAGGAGGTCTGATAAGCATAAAGCCACCTATGCAACTATTGCTCCAAGTACATCTCAGGTTAGATCACCTTCTACTCCTCCACAAAAGGTTAAGTTTCCTTGTAAATTGTGCAAGGGTGACCATCTTCTTCGTCATTGTCCTAGCATCCCTAGGATCTTGGAAGTATGGTCTCAAGATCTGGCTCATCCCTCATCGTCCTCTGAAGCTCATGACGATGCTATCCTATCAACTGGCAGTGGTAAGAAGAAAGGGATGATTCGATTCCCCTATAGGCTATGTGAAGGAAACCATCCCATTCACCTTTGTCCATTCATGGATAAAGCTTTCACCGTTTTGGAAAGTCTTACGGCTTCTTCACCTCGACTTCCCGTTGGTTATTAGAGGCTCTCTTCAGACCCTCACCTCGTTGAAAAAGAGATTGACTTCGATTCTTCTCTTGTCCATCCTCCTCTTTCCGAACTTGGCTGTGTTAAGCCTGCTCCAGACCAACCATTGGTAGAAGAGAGTGTCAACTTGGGTTCACCACCTGTTGATCACTCTATTCCAGAAGAGCATCATGATTCTACTGCTCATGTTCTTCTCATCTCGTTAGATTCTCCTGAGTCCGAGAATGACCCTCCTATCCCAGTTGATCAGGAGCATCCTTCTTCAGTTCCTATAGAGCATGGGGGCAATCATATGATACCCCCACCAAGTAGTTCAGTCATTTCCTTCGACTGGAGTCATTTGACTGCATTTCACCTTCCATCCTACGTGCCTTTCCAGATTACCATACATGCCTATTATAAGGCAGTACTTGTCACTGTCTTGGATGAAGGTGCATCAGTTAGCCTCATGCCTTTCACTACTTGGCAAGCTTTGAGCTCCCCATAGCTTGTGTTGATCGCGCAAAATCTGTTGGCGTTTGACAAAGGAACCAGCCAACCTTTGGAGATCCTTCCGAAGTTTCTTGTCACTTTGGGAGGCAAAACCATCTGTATTGACGTGATGGTTGTCCAAGGTGCTTTATATTTTAGTCTTCTCGTTGGTCGTGACTATATTTATTCCATGGGGTTTGTTGTTTCTTCACTTTTCTGTGTGTTTTTTTTTCCGCATGATGGAAGAATGGTGACTATTGATCAACTATCGTTCTTTAGTCACCCCATGCCTCCTGTACCACCATCATCCCCCATCGGTTCTTATCTGCAAGCAGTACCTTCCTTGCCAAAAGTTAATTATGTGGCTACCGTTTCATCCCCGCGTCTGTTGATGATTATGCGGATGGTCTCGTACATCATGTGCTAGGGGCATTGGAACTCGATCTATCATTGGTGTCTAATGACATGTGTTCCTCCCAGAGTGTGATTCTTCCATCCAGTGGAGATCTCTTGGGAGTCATGTTTGCATATGACCCATGAATAGGAGTTCCAAGGATAGTTTGTTCCTGTGTCAACCTCATTAAAAAATGAAACAAGGGGGGTGGAGCATAGTTCCTTGTCTTGTGTCAAGCTCGTTAAAAAATGAAACAAGGAGTTCCGAGGATAGTTTGTTCCTGTCTCAACCTCATTAAAAAAATGAAACCAGGTGTCTCGAGGATAGTTTTGATCTTGTGATGACCTCATTAACAAATGAAACAAGGAGTTCTGAGGATAGTTCTAATCTTGTGTCAACCTCGTTAACACATGAAACAAGGGTTATGAAGATAGTTCTTTTAAAAAAATGAAGCACCTCCCTTTCCAAATCGAGTCTTTGCTTAAGATCTCGTAAAATCCAAGTCGAGTCTTTCCAAGATCTCGAAAGTGAACCTTCATTCCATCCATAATGTTGAATGCAATGAAGCTTGGGGGGCATGTACCTCGATTTGCATCATTATCCTAGGGGGCATGTAAACTTATGACAAACATAGTTTTTCGTTTCACACTTGTGTAAACATGAAACTGAATCCAAGCAAAGTTCTCCATGATTCAAGATTGTGTAAAAATTAACCCATACCCAATTTACATCTTGTGATTGTCGTTTTTATCCACTAAATTCTGCTAGATGAGCCTTGGTTGTTTCATTCCATCGCCACCATCTCTTTGGTCGATCATATTCTTTCACTTGGTTGTTTTTCCTTCCCTGAGTGTTATAGACATATTTGGGCACTATAACCACAATATTTTATGTCCATAAACCAAGGGCTTCTAAGTCCCTAAAATTGTTGTTTCATACCCTAAAGGAACAAGGTTAGCTGATTACATCATCTCCCAGAAGTTCTCCATGAAGAAATGCTCAGAACCGGTCAAAACTAGACCATCTCACCTGTTCCATGGTCAAAGTGCGATGCATCCCACCTAATGCACACGAGGGGTGCAATGCATACTAAAAATCCCTTCTATGGGGTGCGATGGGAGAGAGTAGACAAATGGCGGAGACAGTTTGCAAGGTGGATGATCATGGAATCTTCCAGAAACTTCTCCTGTGACACTTGCCTCTCTGAATTCGCCCAAGGATGAGTAAGAGATCATGAAATCTCCAAGTGTAATTGAGAACTATCAGAGAAATGACACTAATCAAAAATCCAAAAGCTAACTCACCCACCTGCAAACATCTATATATGGATCCCTCATCCTAGAGATCCAGAGGCTAGAATTTTTCATCTTGTAAGGAAGTGTTGTTGGTTTCTTTGTGGAACATCATAGTGTTGGGTGATCTAGCTTTTCATGACGTGAAGGGCTTTCATGCTGGGAGGATGGCGCTGGGTCAGATTAATGGGTTGTAATCCTCTCTTCTACTACTTCTATCAATAAAGCTATTTGATTTTTCCTCCATATTCTTGTATGTCTGAGTTGATATATGCATTTGTATGGTCAATA
>APFE031570107.1:128619-226224 GCA_000404065.3 Pinus taeda
TGCGTAAAGTTCCCTCCTGCGAAGCCTTTGTTGAATATGAAGAGCCACTGAAGATAAGGGTTTTATGTGGTTAACCCATAACCATGATAAACAAAGATCCGAGGATAGAGATAACCTGTAATGCTTGTGACCAACTATGATTCTGACAGTGTGCGGCCTAGCAAATGGACTTCGATGACAAGGATTTTATGTGGTTGACCCATAACCATGATGTTGGTTGTTGATGAAGTAGTAGGTGCCTACATAGCCTAGGGTGGGAGGGAATGTCTCCAAATAACCTAAGTTGAATGCTGCTATGTTTAAACTGATGAATGTGAAGCAGGTGCCTACTAAAGTGGGGTGGGAGAGGATGTCTCCAACGGGAAACCACTCTGAATGCTGCTCCAGAATTAAAATGGGCATAAATCGGTGAATATAACTCAGAATATTTATTATAACCTGTTTTTGGAAGCAGAAGGATCATTTTGCATCTTCCCATGGGTTGGAAATCCTTATCTGGACACTCTGAGATCTCAGATTCGCGCTGCAACAGTTCCGCCATCACAAAAATTCTGATAAAATAGCTGATTTTAAATCAGCGATATCTCCCACATCCGAACTCTGATTCGACCCATTTGTTTTTCGAAATTGGGTGATTTTTCGAGAGGAATCCATATCTGGTATTTTTTTTTGTAAATTTTGTACCAAATGTTTCAGATCTGATCTGCAAAGTCGTCATCCAAAAAAAATTCCTACAAAAAAAATGAAAAAAGAAAAATTCTTCCTTCTTGACCCAAGAAAGTGCTCTGTGGAGGTTGTAGCACATGCCTGAAGTTTTTTTAATATTGCTGCAAAATTTGAAACTGAAATATGCATCAAACCCTCATTCCCATGGAATCATAACCTGCTCTAATACCACTAATCTGAATCTTGGGAGGAGGCCCCCAAGATCTAAAAGATTGAAATGGATCTTGCGGGGAGAGTCCCCCAAGATCTAAAAACTTGAATTGCTAGAAGAAAAATAGGAGAATGCCCAATAAACAAAGCCACAAAGAAACTTTTTATTAAAACTGATAATAACTATAAAGGCTACATTATGGTGGACAATCTGTCCTTTTACAAAATGTGACTTGTTACTTATAGTATTTTTCAGTTACAATACCATGGGTCAATTCCATGGGTGAATGAATACCATGGGTGGATTTTACAATACCACAGGTGGATGTCATTTACAATACCATGGGTAAATTACATAGGTTGATGAATAATATGGGTGGATGAGTACCATGGGTTGATGCCATTTTCCATTCGGATCACATTCATCTATAAATTGGCCTCCCATCATAGAGACAAGAGAACTTGGATATTATATAGAAATAATGTTGGTTTAGAGACTTGAAATCATTGTCAAAGTAATGTTATGATGTTGGATTTATGTTTCTATTTGTGCGATGAGGGCTTGGACTAAGCTAGATGAGTGACATGAGATCGAACCACATTGGGTGTAATTTCTCCTTCTATCAATCAATAAAGTTGTTTGTTCCTTTTCCAATACTTTTGTCTATATATATGATGTATGTATGTTCAAATGTTTTCGATTCCATTTGTTTACAATAAATATATCATATGCTTTTATTGTTGTTGTCTTGTATTTATGTTGGCAAGTTCCAATTGAGTGAATTTAGATTGAGCAAGAGCGACGGGAGAACCTCAAAGGAGATCAAAGGAAACGAAGGATCACAAGTAGGTTCCTTTATCTTATCTATTTATTATAGGAAAAGTTTAAACACCTTTACTTCAGTTGTTCTAAGTGTAAATACCCACTTAAGGAAGATATACTTCTTTGTAGGTATAAATTCTATATAACAACATCCAATAGCTTTGGATCACTTCTTGCGCACTCTTGGCCATGGATCTTGGTGATATGGCATATAAGGTATAAGCCTTCTTACTACTTTGGGCCCTGAACTTCCATCCCCCATGGCATAAGAATATATATACATTAGGAATTTCCTTGCCCTCACTATTTTGTTACAAAACCCACACACATGGGCCTATCACAACTTGAAGGTCGGGCTCTTAATGCC
The DNA here is from genome assembly GCA_000404065.3 of Pinus taeda. Classification (NCBI taxonomy): domain Eukaryota; kingdom Viridiplantae; phylum Streptophyta; class Pinopsida; order Pinales; family Pinaceae; genus Pinus; species Pinus taeda. Next base: position 130,686 of record APFE031570107.1, read on the forward strand.
TCAAAGCTCATCCCCCACACATTTTAATGTGAATAAGTATATATATGTATGCATACAGTTGTGAATCTCTTTTGAGCTATCCCTCCTAACCTTTTATAATGCAAGGGCATATTTGTCATTAACACCATCCCTCATGAGCTTATAAAGGCTTCATCCCAACCTATTTATATACATATATTTATATAACAATATCACTCTTGAGCTTTTGGAAAGGCTCGGCCCAGCCCATTCAATATATATAGAGTGATATCCCTCTTGAGATTAGCACTGATAAAATAAGGTTTGAAATCCAAATATGTTAGTTTCATAACAAACAAAACAAATTTTTATCCATCCATTTATGCTTAGGCCCATTAGACAAATTTCGAGCTCATAATATTTCAGAGGTCTACAGGCCTCTTAGGTTGGTAATAAACATGAAACAAGCTCATGGATACATACAAGAATCCATTCAATTACTCAAGGTATTATAGGAAATTCAACATTCCTCGAGCATGCAGTAAATAACATTCCATATTAGATCACAGGCATAAACCTGCACATTAAATCAATACCATTATAGGCCTTTAGCTAACATATAAAACATATGCTTAGAAATCAATGTACAAAGGCTTGAGTATACACTTATTTGGTAAAATGTGCTTAGCAATTGAGATTGGGAGCTCAACTCTCCACCCAAACTTAGACACATTATAGCCAAGCCTTTCTTGTATTCACCCCTAAGTCACATTCCATAGATTGAGGAGAATTGATTAATACTGTAAAATCAGTGCTTCTAGTTAAAACAAGGCCTCCAAAGGTAACCCACCTTTTCCCATCATCTAGTAAGATAAACAATGCATGAGGAATAACTTCACTCAACTATTCTTAACGGTTTCCCATTCTCATGTCACGGGGCCTTATCTCAGTCATCTTTCTCGTAGGGAACTTTTATAAACACATATATTTACATCTCTATTCCAATAACATAATTTCATTATTTTATGGGAAGTTTCCTCAGTGGCAAGTTGTTGATGAATCAATAGGTTCTTCAAACAAAAATCTTCCCAGTGGTATTCCTCGGCCTTAAGCAAAGCACTACTCACTCTTAGTAACTTTAACTTATTCATATTTTATCATAGTGATCCCTTGTTCCACAGATAAGCACATCTCTAAATCAGAAGAGTAATCGTATTTTACATGGGAAGGTTCTTAAATGGTAAGATATTGATCAATCAATAGGTTCTTTAGACCACAATATTCCTAATGGTTTCTTTAGTCATAAGGAAAGCCAATCTTAGTAGTTTCTTCAGCCCCAGACAAGCCACTACATGATTACAATAGGAGGAGAGATCAATATGAAAATATGGGAATGTTCTTCAGCTAACAAGCTACTAATAAATTAGTAGGTTCTTCAGACCATTATATTTCCAGTGCTTCCCAAGGAAATCCACACTAGGTGGTTTCTTTAGTCCTTAAGCAACCATAGGAGGATGAGAGTTTAATGTGGGAAGGTTCCTTAGCTGGACAAACTACCATGGAAACCCATAGATCACCCTTGATAGGTATTTCTTTAGAGAGTGTAAGCACCAATGTTCCAAACATAGGGCCACACACCTGGTGTTTCATCAGCCACCCCAAGTAATTAAGTATTTGTCTCTTGGCCAATAGCCTTATTAGTACACAAACTTCCCAATGGGTTATTCACTCCAAGGACCCCTCTTAGTGGCTTCATCATTCTTAGCAAGCCACTACTCTCTATCCTCCACCATCAAATCCTCTTTGCTTCTTTAGTTGGTTTATTTTCAGTCTAATTTCTCCCTCTTTGTCAAGTTTCCTCTTCATGTTTCCCTCCTCTTCGTGAGGAATTTATTTCCTTATTTTCCCCTACGATGACTCTACCCCTTCTGAATGCAAGAATGAATGTTACTCGAAGCCTCTAGGCCTCCCTTTTTCCTACTACAACCATATTCTTGGTTGTTTGTGGGAATGCATGTCTTGTTGCCCGCCCTTCTAGCTTAGCCACGATGGTTCTATTATTGATCCCCACTCTATGTGAGACCCCTCATTTGATTCAGCCACTAGGGGATTATGGGCATGTTGTCCTCTCAGTGCAGTTCATGTGTTTCTTTAATATTTCTTCATTTTACTGTGTGTAGATATGCCCAAAAGACACATGGGTTCGTCCTTCATTTTTCCAGCTAATTTAGTACACAATTAGCCCATGATTAATATTTAAAATATCCAATTCCTCAAGAAATATCTCTCCTCAAGAAATGGAATTTGTGTGCCTTTCTCTCAACCATTTTAAATTATATTTACATAATTACAAGGATATGTTTACAAGGAGAATTAACCCATAGGGGATGTCACAATCCCCACCCCATTAGAGGAACATCATCCTCATGTTCTAATTCCCAAACACACAAGAAAAACATGCTTAACCCAAGCATAATGATGGTGAGATTTATATTTATGGCTCCTTTACATTTAGTTATTACAAACACATTTACTTTCCTAGCAACTCAATGGATATATATACCCATTAAATAGATCATCTTTAAGTGGCTCTTTTGCAGTCTTCTTGGTGTTTTTTTTGCACTCTGATATCTTCAAGTTGTTGCTATTCACTGATCCAGATATTTTCAATTCAAACATGCATACATAATTTCATTTAAAAGGGAATGTAACCATAAGATGCATACACATAAAAAAAGTGGAAATAGACATCAACCATGAGAAGAAAAGACACAAACAAGTTAATAAGGGAGTTCCCCCAGTGTGGGTTATGTCTCCGACCCCTTCTCAATGTGGGGAGGCATCATTCATCAATTTTCGATGAAATCAAATTAAATTCATGTACAAAAGACACCTTGTATCACCACTTCTGGGGATGGCCTAAAAATTCACACTTGTGTTGAATAAATGGATTGCACCATTGAATTTTTGGCAAAAAATCGTGAAAAATGATTGTAAACTCGACCTCTTTCTGCTTTGGTCAAAATATGGTCCCCTGGGAATCTCAAATCTTCCTTTTGATGGTTTGACTAAAATTTGGTTGCTAAGACGAATAAATTGATCACACCATCACATTCCTTGCAAAATACTTAGAAGAATGAGTATAAAGTCAACCTAGTTTTGAAACTATCATTTTTTAGCCTCCGGGGAATCTTAAAGATTCCGTAAAGATTATGTTCTAGAGGTTGAATGAAATTATGCTTCTCATATGAGGAAATTGATTACCCCATCATACTCCTTGTGAAAAACTGATAAAAATGAGTATAAATTTGGCATACTTCTATCACCTTCAAAAATTGACGTCTAGGGAATCTTTTAAATTCCATGCAGATTCTTGCGTCATGGTTCCACCTTTAATAATATGCCTCTATAAAATATTCTTCTTAGATTAGAAATATGTCTACACTATTAGACTCCTAGTGAAATTCTAATTCATTTGAGTATAAACTTGGCATATTTGACACTGTGAAATTTTGCCCACTAGAGAATCTCTAATAGTCCTCCTTTGCATCAAAGAATAATTTCCTTGAAATATGTGCTAGGCATGGTTCTACTGCCTCTACATCTGTGCATGCTCATTGTTCCATTTTTTCCTCCCCATATCTGATCAAATGAAATAACACAATTTATATTAATGTTTCGAGGGAACTTTACAAATTCTGACCCATTGGCTCAACAACACCAATCCCAAGTTGGGATGTTGACCCCTATGGAGTCGGGTGTTCGAATCCCCGTGCTATCACAAATATTAATTTTTATGTAATGGTTTGTTGCCATTTTTTTATTTTGGTGGTGTGTTTGATATGGGGCCACCGTAATGGGCTGGTTGATGACCCAACCAACACAGGTTCAACTCTCGTCGGCCCCCCAAATCACATGGTCATTGAATTTTTGGTTGGGTTGTTGGGCATGTTGGCCCATATATTAACATATATGATATATGGTGGGAGGGTTAGTGGGGGTGGTCTCCTGCTAGCCCATATTTTATATTTATTTTCTTATTTTTCATTAAAATAAATAAATTGTTCAAAATTTTGGGATCATAGGAAAAACTAAGTAGGCGGCAATTTCACCAGTTCCAGCCGCCGGAAACCATCGTCAAAATGTGTCAAATTGTTGCCTCATTAATTTCTGCCAAATTTAGTGGCTCCTTCAGATTCCAGGCTCCAAATTTAGTTGGTGATCTACCAATTTTAGCCAATGGACATAGTTGACCAAAACTTTGACTGACTATAACCTTCACAGATGATGTCGGATTGAGGTTCCACTTGCACTGTTTGAAATATTGCAATGATCTCTTTGATCTAACCCTAGTTTCATGGAAATCCAAGGATTTAATTTTCCTTTTCTAAGCCCTCTATGATCACTGAGCCTCTCTAGAGCTTCCTAAATGATTCCTCCCCACTGAGGATATTTTGGTCCTGCAAAAGCATGAAAATAATCTGCAATATATTGTACTCCCTCATCTACACAACAAGTTCCCTAACAGGCCACACTTCCTTATCCTTCACCTTTGTACTTCAAAGTCATAATTGATGAACTGACACCTGCATCCTATGAAAACATTTGGTACAAACTTTGCAAAATACATCTTCTCTTACAATACCTATCATGACCCAAACAATCCCCATACTTTCCAAGAGTTTATAACACACTCTTTGGTCAAGTTTACATCAAAATTATAATAAAAAACAATACCCCACTATCAATAAAAAGGCCAAAAATATCAGCATGCTTCTTTCATAAGTGATGGAAAACACAACATCACTTTTATAATCATTTCGACACATATTATTTACAAAATGTAGCCATGACAAGCTACTATATCTAGTAAAATAATCTCTCACTCAACAAAGTGAATGGGTCATTTCCCTCTGGTGGATTCGCTTTTTGAACATCTTCACTAGCAAGTTTATTCAAAGGTTTGTTTTGGCATGGAGTATTTGACATGTGGCTCTCTGGTGTCCATCCTCATTACAGTGTCTACAATGATTCTTTCTCCTCCAAACTTTCTAGATTGCCTTGGAACGCTTTTTCTTGGTGCACCTCTGATAAGTGCCTGTGGAATCCTCACTATAATTGGAATGTGATGAGGTGCACCCATCATCCGTGATTGGTTTGTCACTGGTTGCCTTGGAGCATTCACCAACCACTTTTCTGACATACCCAAGTCTTGCACAATGAGTAAATTCCTCCACTTTGATGGGATTCGCAATGCCTTGACAATTAATGTCGAGGCCCTTTCCTTGATAGCCCATTTTTTTCAAATGATCTGACTCTTGTATTATGTTTCACAAAAGTAGTGAAATCATCATCATAAAAAGAACACGAAAATGAAGAATCACTTTTTACCTCAAGCTTGTTATGCTCAACTTTTCCAAGACCTCTTCCTTGGCTTGTAACTGGTGGTGGAACCTTTGTTTCTCCTCCTCTGCTTCTTGTAGGAATCTTCTTAGTTTAGCATTCTCCACCTGAAGGCTTTGGTTGATCTCTTCGAGTTCTTGGAGCCATGCAATATTTGGTGACCTCCTCATTTTTGACACAACATTTGCTAAAATATTTTCCTCATCGCTTGAATCAGAACCGAATTCGATACGTCCATCTTCTTCAATCCCAAGAGTTGCAATCTTCATTTCATTCCCTGAGTCTGATCCCAGGTCAATTGGTCCAACACCTGCAAATTCTGCATTTGTGATCTTCTCATTATCCTCTAATTTAGATTCTTGGTCTTGTTGCACAGTTGAAACTGTCTTATGCTTCTCCTTCCTGTCATTCCTATTTGGCCTCAATTTCATATGCAATTTCCAACAATGTTCCTCATCATTCCCTTCTTTCTCATAATTAGTACAAGAGGGATTTTCTTCCTTTCTCTTAGTTGTTGTTGACATATTTGGGTGGTCATCTTGCTCATGCTTCCCCCTTCTTGCAATATGTACAAGCTTCAAGCTTGCTTCATCAAGAGTTTTAGGTTCAAATAATAACAATGAATGACGCAAATAACTATGCAAAGAGCCAATATATTTCATCAACGTCTCAGGAGAGTCTAGTGGAACATTCAATACTATGTTGTTTTCATAAATTCCTCTATAAAATTATTAACATTTTGACCATTACATTGTTTCAAATGTTTCTGTTCCATCATAGCCTTGCGTCTTAAACCAATGGGTAAAATTGTCCTCTTAAAATAATAAACGAACTCATACCAAGATGAAGGAATTTTACGACTATTCTTACCACCTTTCTGCAGCTTGCCTTCCTGTTGGGATGGGGTCCTCTAGGTCAAGTTTGGGTTAAAAACCCAAGTTTTGATGTAAATTTTGACAAAAATATGTAAAGTCTTCGTGAATTGTGGATGCGGAGCACGTAGGTAGATAGGAGTCAAAAAAGGTTTTTACCCTCATTTATGTAAAATATTGAGTCGGTTTGAAGATTTACCCTTGGTTCGCAGACCATGAGATTGTAAAAATAGGTGTGTCATAGAGAGTCTAAGGTAGTCTATTTTTTTGTCTATGGGTACAATGAATGGAGTCTTAAGGAGTTAGCATAGAGTAGTAAGTCTTAGAGGAGGAAAAGGCTCTGTAGCTGAGTGTGCAAAGGCCTAGAGTAGTGTCTGCAGTTGAGTGTGCGGACCCCTACAACTGAGTGCGCAGGGAAGTTTTGAGTTTGTAACCTAATACTGAAGATCAATAAAGAATACTATTGGAGAAAATCATATGTTTTATCTGCTTCCTTCTACTATTTATGTTTGTGATATATGTTGTGATGAGATAATGTCTTTATGAAATAATGATGTATTGATGCACAAATTTGGTGGATAAGTCTTATTAATTGAATGCAATACATGTTCAGTGTTTATGCGAAGGTTATAATACTTCTTGTTAAGTTTATTAAGAACTTAAACAAATCTGTGTGGATTATGATTTGAGTCTAGTATATGATTCATGTAATTAGATAACCTATCTATTAAAGGTCCATAGAAGTCGATTGTTGACCTCCACGAAGGTCTAGAAGCCATTTGAAGGGAACTACAATGCTAAGCCCTAAGGGCTTAGAGATCTACACAAAGGCGGATCTAAGACCTAGAAGGAGATCACATTAATCTTTGTATGTGGAAACCTGGTTCCAGCATCCCCCCACACTGGTCTGGGTGAGACCTCAATCCGTGCTACGAGAGTTGATGCTGAAAGGGCCAGTAGTGTAGGGCTTTGTTTGGCACAACTAACTTTGAACCTAGGTCAGGACCCATTAAGAAAACAAATGGTTTTGTTTCTAGGACTGAGATCTGCATAAAGAGATGTTTGATGTCACATCACTAGAATCTGACCAAAAAGGAAATTAAGAAGTGGTTGGATAAGAAGATCCATGAATTCGTGGCATAGGAAAATAGGAATCCGAGCCTATCAAAAGAATAGTGGTTGGATAGATATTTGTACACAAAAATACATGAAAATTTCTTCTACACCTTCTCAATCGAGTTATACAGGTGGATAGCTACATTGGCAGATGGCTAGGGAAGGTGGTGACTTGATGGTCCAATAGTGTGGAATCTGAAACTAGTTTGGAGGTTGGAAGCTTCTAAAGATACGATCATGTGCATTGTTGACCACTGGCTTGATCGAGTCATAGGGGGGTTTATGACAGAATTTTTGGTTGATACCTGTTGGCTTAATGGGTCTTGACTCAGGTTCAGAGTTAAGTTTGCCAAAAAAATCCCTACACTACTAGCCCTTTCGGCATCAATCTGTAGAGCGCGGACTGAAGTCTCACCTAAAGCAATATGGGGGAATGCTGGAACCAAGTTTCTACACCTAGAGATGATTGTGATGTCATTTTGTGTCCTAAACCTACCTTCACGTAGATCGATAAGCCCTTAAGGCTTATCGATATAACATCCTTTACCGTCCTCTAGACCTTCATGAAGGCCTATGGCTGTCCTTTATGGACCCTAAACAAGTGAATCAACCACTTACGTGCCTCGGTAATCACTCCTACTTCTGTATTTACCCAAATCGGCCTAAGTATCTGATATATTTAACATGTATTAAGATATTCTTCACGTAAATAGATATTATTACTTGCATTCATATAACAATGTAAACCGTGCAGAATCGCGCATCTATACAGTATTAAATCATAAATCCAATATTCATCATAACCTAAATGCATTCATTCATAACAGAAGTAAATCGATAAAACACATATATTTCTAGAATAATCTCTTTATTAATACTTCAGATTTGCTTACAGATTCAAGACTACTATGCGCACTCAGTTGTAGGGGTTTGTGCACTTAGCTACGGACTCTACTTGAGGCCTCTATGCACACAAATGTAGAGCCTCTCTTCTACTCTAATACTCTTCACTCTTCACTTCTAATGACCCATTACATTCATTGATCTCTTCATTACTATCCTTAGACTTTCTAACACTCTCCTTTTTATATAATCCCATGGTCCTCGGACCATGGGTAGATCTACTAAAGCCGACACAACTTACATAAAAGAAGGTAAAATCCCTTTATGACACTTACTATCTACACGCTCCGCAACCCAACTTGCGGAGACTTTACACTTTACATAACAAAAACTTGGGCTTTCTACCCCAAAACTTGGTCTTTTGCCCCAAAATGGACCGCAGGGGCCACTCTCCCAACAGGCCCCCAACACAAATTGTGATTCACCCCTGAGTCACTCTGCTGATGTAGAGATCTTGCTGTGGAGACCTCCCAGCTTGACTTGCACTACTTCTACCTCAGTCGTGCTCTGTGTGGCTGCCTTCTTAGGCTGCTTGAAAAACTGCCTAGTCATTGGTCCTGTACTATCTTCTTTGACCTTCTATTGTGTCCTCTGTAGGCCTGCCATCTTCTCTTCAATGGTGGCAGATATAACATATGCCTTGTCCAACCAAGGACCCAATCTGGCCTTGAGGACCACCTCTTTTCGTTGCACTACCTCCTCGTGTTCGAGCAACTGCTTTGCCTCATGCAGCTTAGTCAGTTGTTGTGATATAGCGATGGTGCACGTTGTCGCTCTTGCTTCGTCATATTGCTTCTATAGTTCCTAGGCCTATGTGTTCAACCTATGGAGGTTAGGATCCTCCTGAAGAGTCATAACAACCTCCATAGACTACTCAAAGAGTGCAGTGCAATCTTCCACCACAAAATCTAGTGTTGCAACTGCATCCTTCACAGTGGCTTCGTGTTGTGCTCTGACCTCTGGGGGAGTTGAAGGTTGTGACTTCAACTCAAGCTCTATGATTCTAAGGTTTAGTTCAAATTGAACCTTGGCCATCTCTATCCTTGCATTGTACACACCTGCAGCCAATTTCCTAATCTTGGCCTCCACCAGAGCTTCTTCTGGGATATGCAATTCCAAAATGGTTCTGCATGCTTTGGTTACCACTGCTACAGTTCGCTCATTCTTCTCCTGAACCTTTTCCCATAATTCTAGTGTGGTTATATTCTCAATGAATATATTTTAGTTGTTGACTTTTTCCCGTTGATCATGCTCAGCGTGTGCTACTCTCGGGCCTTAAGTTCTTCAATCACACCTGCTTGTAGTGTGTGAAGGAATCCACTAGGGAGCATGGCCAAGTTGAGGCCAACATTCCTCAACATGCTGACAGTAGCCTTGTCAACTTCTGCCTCTCCGCTCAGAGCACCATCTGGCAGTGAAACCGCCTAGAGATCTAAGGATCAATCCAACTCTATTACTTGAGTGGTCCTCGGTGCCAAACTAGTTGATGTTGCGTTGCTCTACCCTACACCTGCCTGCAGTCTAGTTGTTTGGATATGCAGCTCATGCAAACCTGTCTATATGGCGCTTAGTGCCTGCTTCTACTGCTGCTCAAACTATTGTAGCAGTTCCGTTGTCATATCCCTTACCTTATCTCCAATATCATCCAAGTCACCCTCCATCAAGGTGATTGGATTAAGTGACAATTTGGAGGCTTTGGTATTCTTTCACTAACCCTCCTTTTCATATTCCCTATGTCGCTTTACACGAAAAGGAGTGCTCTCCAGATCTCTGTCACCCTATTCTGACTATTCATCATCCTTTGTTTGGGGCATATTGGGCATGGAATCCCCCCATAGCAAGTTTTTGGGGCTCAAAGCCCAAGTTTTGGTCAAAGATGTTGTAGAACTCCACGAATTGTGGGCGCGGAGCGCGAAGGGCACAATTGAGTCACAGGGTTGTCTGCTCGAAACATTGTATTGTAAAATAGTGTAAAGTCGGCCTACCCATGGTCTGCGAACCATGGGATTGTATAAATAGAGAAAGGCTCTAAGTTGTAAAGTTAGTTAAGAAGTAATGGATAGAGAGAATAGCGAAGGAATGGTTCGATCTTAGAGTAGAGTTCTAAGTGTCTTGGGTTGCAATAGTAGGGAGAGGCTCTGCAGCTAAGTGTGCAGAGGCCTAGTAGAGCCCGCAACTGAGTGCGTGGACCCCTGTAGCTGAGTGCATAGGGCAGCATCGAGTTTGTAAGCAAGATTAAAGATTAACAAAAAAGAAGTTGATTCATATTCCTATGTATTTGTTGTGAATTATCTTCTTTATGGTTGTATTTGTTTATGTATTGTGTGCACTGTTATGATTGTTGAATATGTTGTAATAACCCTGAAACTTACACACACAAGTTAAGTAATCAGGTAATTAACAAGGATCTTGGATATTATACGGGTCGTGCCCTGAGTAGGGATGAAGAGAAGCCGCATTGCAGGTCACGAAGGGATCACAAGTGTGCATAGTGAAGTATCAGACCGCAGACCTCCAAAAGCCCATCAGTCATCCCTAGGATGTGGAAACCTAGTTCTAGCACCCTCCCATACTACTTCTAGTGAGACCTCAATCCGCGCTCCACGGACTATTGTTGAAAGGGCCAGTATTACGGGATTTTCTTGTCTAAATCACCTCTGAACCTAGGTCAGGCCTATACAAGCCAACAAATGGTTCCATTGTCAGGACTGAGATCTTTATAAAGGATGGCTGATTTCATACCACTGGAACCCTACAAAGAAAGAAATTGAAGAGTGGTTGCACAAGAAGATTCACGAGTTCACGATGTAGGAAAATAGAAATCTGCAAGTATCTAAGGAGCAGTGGTTGGATCATTTCTTGTACACTAAAATCCATGAATTTTTCTTTGCGTATTTTACATCTGAGTTGTATGAGTGGATCGAAAAGTTAGCAGACAACCAGGGAAGTTGTAGGCTTGACAAACTAATAGTGTAGACTCTGAAACTAGTGCCCAGACTAGGAGCCTCAGAAGATAAGATAGCACGAGCTATGGACCACTGGCTCAACCGAATAATAGGAGGGGTTATCACTGAGTTCACGGTAGACACGATCATAAGCCACAGTGAGGCACAGCGATGTTTTCTTAAGGGACCATGAGGTAAGTACATTAAATCCTTGAACACTTGGATTAAGATGCTATTGTGTGAAAAGTAGGTTATGCGAATAAATTAATGTTTGGCACTAAGCAGAAGTAGTGAAGAATTAGAAAATAGTCCCTTAATTTCACCGTCGTGGGAGAGCAAGAACGAGCTCGTGAAGGTTTCTTCTAGAAGCGGGGTCAATTTAATAAGGCAGCAGATTCCACGTTTTCCACCTCCACCCACACTGCCACCCGCTTCACCCCCCTCACCTCCATCTCCACCAACTCCACCTCTGCCACCTCCACAGTTTAGTATCACAAGTGCGATCAAACTGCTAGTGTTTAGAGAAGTAGGAAATGAATACCCAGACCAATTCTGGTTCATGGTAAGAGCGGTATGGGAAGCACAGGGCATCGTGGATGATAATATTTAAAAAGCTACACTGGTGAGCATGTTGTAGGATCGCACATTAACATGGTATATCAAGCATTCTAATAACCACCCGAATACAGAAATTGCAGATATCCAGACCATGTTGAATAGGGAATTTAGCAGTCCAAAGTCACAGACGCAATTAATCATCAGGTTTAAAGAGACTATGATGCTCCCAGGAGAGACCCCCTGGGATCTAGACCAAAGGTTAAAGAGTATGATCCGCAAAGCCAATATGATGTTAACGGATTCATAGCATCATGCATGGTTTATGGCCTCACTTACACCACACTTAAGGATGGCGTTGTCACAGCAAAAACTTTCCACCCAGGACGAAGCATTGGAGATGGAAATGAGGTTGCATGATACCCCTATACAAGACCCTAGATTGGGAGTCCAACAAATCCACACGCAGCTACAGAATCTCTCTCTGGAAATGCAGAGTTTGAAATAGGATAGGGCACCTCAGCTAGAGGTGCACAAGGAAGTATGGTGCATAAAATGCAAGGGCTAGGGCCATGACAAAGATCATTATCCAGTTTTTGTGAATTACTTGGCAGGAGGAGGGCCAATGCCATTAAGACCAGAGGCAAAAGCGGGGGCGAGCGTGACATCTGCATTATGCTATGTGATCTGCCAGATAGGAGGAAAGCATACCATGGATAATTCTCATATGTTGTAGAAGTATACACAGATGTCCTAGTAGTTTTGTTGTAATTTCTATAGGTTGGTAGGCCATGACGAACGCACTTGCCGAAGCTATGAACTAATGATGGATCAAACTCCTACCTACAGGGTGCAAGCCGAAACACGAGCCCTCAACCCAAATGCAGGGATGGTGCACATTGGGTTTCAGGAGCGCAGTTGGGATCGAGGTGGAATGGGACCAAGAAGGGGTCGTGGCCAAATAATTTGTTACAATTGCGGAGGGCTAGGGCATTATGCCCGAGACTGTACGAACCCGAATGGGATATCATGTTGGTATTGTAATCAGTTTGATCATGAGGTGGAAGATTTCCCTTCACTAATAATGAAGATGTGTGAAAAGGGGGTACTCCAGCTGCCTCCGACCTAGAATTTACAAATGATGAGGTTTGAACCGTGCGAAGAAGACCCAAATGTAAACATGATACTAAGGAGTGGTGAAATGGGATATGATAAAGGGAAGAAACAAGAAGAAAGCGCGTGAGTTCACAAGGCTCCTACAAAGGAACTCAAGTTTGATTTAGAACACATGAAGGAGAAATTCATGGAAGCTAAGAAGAGATTTGCAGAGGCCTCCACTTCAGGTAGTAAGGATCAACTAGAACCAAGGATGGATCCTTCAATGCTCACTACCTTTCTGGATACATGCATGAAACTATTGCATGATAACAAGGCATTGAAATGGCTATAGGAACTTATTACTAGGTGTGCGGGATCAGGAGAACCCCACGTGGTCCAAAAACTGGGAAAACATGCATTGCGCACAGGAATGGAGATGAAGTTGACTTCATAAATAGGTGAGTACGAAATGGATCAAGTAATCATGGACTTGGGTTCAAACGTGAATGTACTACCAAAGAAAATGTGGGAACTCATGGGCCGCCCCATGTTGCAATGGTCCCCTATTCAGTTACATATGGCGAACTAATAGAAGATTTTCCCATGGGAAGATTGCAAGGGGTAACAGTCAATATTGAAGGGATGAGTGTGCAGGTGGATTTTGAAGTAATAGAGATTGTCAATGATAGTAATCCCTATCCCGCGCTAAAAGGAATAGATTGGGATACGGATATGAACAAAGTCATAAATATGAAGAAGCGCAAAATGACCTTTGAGAAAAAGTCACTATGCATAGTAGTGTTGGCTCATTGAGGCCTGACCCAGGTTCAAAAGAATTATTTAGCCGAACAAATCTTGTAGCTACTGGCCCTTTCGGCAACAATCCGTGAAGCTCAGACTGAGGCCTCACCCAAGGTAGCAAGGGAGGGTGCTGGAACCAGGTTTCCGCACCCTAGGGGTGTCTTGGATGTGGTTTGGGTCTCGCCTACTGTCCTGCAACCCCACGCTCCACCAGATCAGCGCGAATCGAAATACCCATATCATGCTTATTACAAATTGAATCCTTTATTACTATTTTGATCTAGGTAAAGTGTTCTTTAAGCGAACATTTATTACTTTTTGGTTACTTCGTGCATCAAGATTAACCCAATTCACATGTATTCAATAGTAGCAAATGTAGAGATCATAACAGTTCATTTATTATAGAAGAGTAGAGTTTCAATTAACATAGAATTCAGAAGAAACTTATCTTTATTACCAATCCTCAATAATACATCCAATTCCACCCTGCGCACTCAATTGTAGGGGTCCGTGCACACAGTTGCGGACTCTCCAGGCCTCTACACACATAGCTGCAAAGCCTCTACCTTCTATCCTACTCCCCCGACTTGAACTTACAGACACTTCCAGGCTATTTCCTTTAAGAACCCATTACATTCCATCTTCCAAAAGAACTACTTTTCCCTCATAGAGCCATGCTCTACTTATACTTTCCCTTGGCCTGCAATCCCTTCGCAGGCCAACTCTCTTACTATTTCTTTACATTATTTTCGAGCGGAATACCCTTTGACTCAACCTCCTATAGTTCACGCTCCATGCTTTGCGTGGATTCTTTTATACTTATATTACCCAAAATTCTAGGCTCTGCACCCCATACTCATTCCATGGGGCTTACGCTTCTCAATAGTCCCCCAACACAATCATCTTGACTTGTCTCAAGTCACTTGCTGGCGTGGCTAGACGCTCTGCCTTGGCTTCACGGTTCGCCTCTCATTGAGTGTCACTTGTCATCTGGCTGCTCCTGCTTTGTCTCCTACAACACTTCATCCATCTCTTGCTTTAGTGTTTTTACCACATCTCGCAACTGATGATGTTCATTCTGCTCTACTCGGTTAACACAGAACACCCCCTCCAAGGATTTTAGCATGAGCGGGGGAGCCACATACGGGAACTCTTGGTACCATTGTAGCCCTTTCTGACCATGGTATCTTCTCTTCGAACCATCCCCTGCAACCTATGTTGCAATTTTGCAAGACCCTGGCTACTGTCCGCAGAATCCCAATCATCAAGAGCCATCAGAGGTGACTTATGGACTGCATCTCTACCCATGGTCACCATTTGTCCATCCTCTTGTTGTTCTATTGTAATGCACCATCCTGTCCCTAGGTAGGTTTTTGGCATCCAAACCAATTCTACTTCGCAATCCCTTTTTTCTAGTACATCCCCTGCTAGTGATGCTGCAACCTATGGGATACCCATAGCTACCAATACCAGACTCCTTAGAGAGCCCTGCTCCTCCCTCAACCAAATTACTACCTTCGGGCACATGCCTGGTGCAAATATGATGAACAACTCCATCTGTATTTCCAAAGTGTAGGTTGCCCAGCAGATTCCCCATGGTGATTTATAAGCCATGTGAACTTCAAATTCCTAGTTTGTCGCTCATTCCAACTCATGTAACCTTCCCGTGTGAAATCTGTGGCCAATCATTTCATATCTGGCTCATACTATTGCTCTTAATTGCCCATCGCCCACTCCCTTTTGCCATAATGCATCCCTCTTGTCATGAACAGTGGTATTAACAGTCATCATTCCTTGGAGCAGCACACCCACGTAGCTTTGTCCATAGAACCACACCCTTGATTGTTAGCCAAATGTATGCAGACCCTAATACCCTCACATATATCCCCTAAACTGCTTTATCATCCCTTGCTCTCTTTCAACTGGTCGGAGTGGTGAGACTCTCCTTAGAATGGTTAGTCAGGCAGTCGGCCTATCCACATAGAGCTTTAGGTGACTGCCATTCACTCTTCCTAGGAAGGGGTCTCCGTTGAGCTTAGCTAGCTAAACTGTGCCCCCATTAGTTACTTCTTTAACGACATAAGGTCCCAACCAATGCATGCAGAGTTTACCTGGGAATTTCTCAAACTTACTGTCATATAACAATACGAGATCATCCTTCTTTAATATGTGTACCTTGATATGGCGATCATGCTATGCTTTCTCACGTTGTTTTTGTACCTGCTGATGAAATCCTACCAAAATCGTTCTTCGTCCAGTTCGTCAAGCTATGTGAGCCTTTCCTCCAAGGTCCCATGATTTGCCATTCTTGTAGCTACTGCAGTTCGCAAATTGGGCACGATATATTCCATAGGCATCATGGCCTCCTTACCATAGACTAGTCGAAACAGTGTCTGGCCTGTCAACTTTTTGTACGTGGTTCAGTATGCCCATAGCACAGCAGGGATGCGCAAGTCCCAATAATTTTGTCGCACATTGTAGATCTTAGCCAGTGTAGTTTCCAAAATTTTGTTGAATGCCTCAATGGTCCCATTTTCTTGCGGATGGTATGGCATGCTCTGTTGGTGATATATCTGGAATTCCTCAGTGAGCACGCTGATGGTTTCGTTCAAAAAATGTGTTCCTCGATCACTCATGAGAATCTTAGGACACCCAAACTTGGTCAATACCTTCTCAAACAAGAACTTTGTCATTGTCATGGCTGTGCAATCCTTAACTGGTTGTGCTTCTACCCATCGATTCAAGTATTCGTTCGCAGTGATAATATAGTGAGCGCCCATCTTCCTTCATGGTTCAATAGGCCCAACGAAGTCAATCGCCCATTTATCAAATTACTTTAGTGTTACCTATGGCTAAAGTGGAATTTCATCCCTTCATGATGGCTTGCCCATTCGTTGGCATACATAACAGGCCCAACAGTATGCTTTTGAATCTTGATGTAGGGTGGGCCATCATAATTTAGCGCGAAGAACCTTCTGGGCTTGGCACAGCCCACAAAATCTTTGCCAGCAACCCCCCCATGTGCTTCGACAAGGATCTATTCTCACTCAAACTCTGGTACATATCTACATAATATCTTATCATGGCCCATCTTGTAGAGATGTCGACAATCATAGTGAAATCTATTGCTTGTGTCACCAATTCCTTCTTTTGTTGCACAAAATACCCCTGTGGCGCAGTGTTGGTAGCCAAAAAATAGATTATACCTTCAAAGTGGCCATCCACAATGTACATCACATACAACTGGGCGTCTGTGAGTCCTTCTTCTAGATTTGTGGGTTCATCGCCCATCTCAATCTGGGATAAGTGGTCTAGACCCACATTTAGATGTCCCGACTTTACAACAGTCTCAAAATCATATTCTTGAAACAACAGCAACCATCGACAGATGCGGCCCCCTAACACAAGCTTATTCACTAGGTATTTTAGCACAAAGTGGTCAGTATACAAGAAAATAGTGATGATACTTCTGGAGTGCGTACACCATCGCCAATCCCTCTCGCTCAGTAGTAGAGTAATTCTTCTCAGCTTTCGACAACCTTCGACTTGCAAATGCAATCAAGTGCTCAAATCTCTCCGCTCCTTCCTGAGTAAGTACTACTCCTAACGTGATACACGATGTGTCGACATGCACATGGAACTCCACGTCCTATTTTGGAAAGATCAAGATAGGGGCAGATGCCATTTTTCCTTCAGCAATTCTAGGCTTTTGTTACATTCCTCATTCTAGCAATACATGATATCCTTTTTTTAACAATTGTTCCATTGGAGCCATGATCTTGGCGTAACCTTTTATGAACTTCCAATAGTACCTCGTGTGTCCCAGTGTAGTGCGTAACTATTTGACACTGCGCGGTGCTTACAGACGTAGTATGACAGCAATCTTTGCCAGATCCACCATCAGGCCTTGCCTACATAATACATGGCCCAGCAAGTTCCCAAAAGGAACAAGGAACGTACACTTCTTTACATTGAGTGCAATCTGGTGTTGACGGCAGGTATCTAGCATTAATCGTAAGCTCTCAGTATGTTTCTTAACCAGGCCAAAGATGGTCCAATCATCAAGATAGACTTCCAAGACTTTATGTATAAATTCCTTGAATGCAGCTACCACAATGCGAGAATATATTTCCGGCGCGTTCTTCAGCCCAAACGGAATACCAATCCATAAAGGAATACGCTTCCTGCCCACCCACATTTTCTAAGACTTCATCAGTAAAAGGTGTGGGAAATGGATTGTTAGCACAAGCATCATTGAGTTTCTGTAGATCCACACAGATGCAGATCTCACCCTTTTGTTTATTCTCCTGTACCACCATCGTACTTACCCAATCAGACTCCTCGATTGATTCAATGATCCCAGCTGCCAGCATCTTGTCCAGTTCTTCTCGTACTTTTGCTTTGTATTTTGGACTCAATCAGTAAGGTTGTTGCTTTACCAACTTCACGTCAGGCTTCAAAGTTATCTTCATCATTCCTAGTTCACCTCAAATCCCTTTCAGCTCCATAATATTGGTAGGGAAGATGTCTCGATACTCTCGGAGCAGCTTGACGACCTTTTCCACTATAGCGTCATCCCAGTAATCCCCAAGCATAGCATACTTCGGTTCTTCCTCTGTTTCAATATTCAGTTGTTTCATTTTTAATGGTGTTGCGACATCTGGATCTTCTGTTTTGGGGCTGCACACTTCTCGAATTCCTTCAAATTCTGGTATATTGATGTCGCACGGATCATCCTCATCACCTTCTACTTTTACATTGTAACATTCCAAGGCCTGGCTCAGTTGTCATGACCAGTCTGGTTGCACGATTTCTTCTGGTTCTAGTGACATCTTGAAAATTGCGGTCTTTACTAGCTTTAATGCGTCGTCCACTGTATCCATCCATTTAACCTCAAAAAGAAATGTTTACATAAAACTTTCGCGCAAGATATCCCACTCCCCTGTGCCATATCGGAGCTTTGTTTCAATATACCAATTCCTTGGGATGACATCCAAGGTATGATAAAATAGGTGCACCCATTCTGGTTGCGGCTCCTTGTCATAGGCTTTGGTGCATTTGCTCAGGTGTATGTGTGGATTCTCTAGCCCATCATATTTCTCCATTAGTTGGAGTGTTGGCTTCCCAAATCGTGTATGCATCATGTGCTTACAACTTCGCCAATCTACGAAGGTTTCTTCATGGGTACCCCCCCATCGCGTCAGTGTCACGTGCAATGCCCATTTGAGCGCATCAAATTGCTAGTACTTTGGTACTACGTTCTCAAACTTCTCCAGGAATTCATTTACTATTGTGATCCCATCATACACCGGCAGCTCACGGTCCTGAGCTTTAACATAGTACATGGATTTTGTCATCATATTGCAGTTTAAAGTAGTTGCCCAGTTCATTCTATTCCGCCATTGCTTGTCTTCTTCCTCCGAATCATCAATGTATGGTTCCACGTAACCCTGTGAAATTCTCCATTCCTCCATTACCTTACCCTTTATTGGCCTTTGTGTAGCAATTTGGTAAATGCAATCCAATGCTTTGTCCTACTCGTTGTCACGCACAGGTTCCATGTAGCAGTGTCCCTCGGTTGGATTTAGCGGAATGACTACACAATGTGACTTTTTCTCAAATATCATCTTCCTCTACTTGAGATTAATAATCCCATTCATGTCGATGGCCCAGTCTATTCCCAACAATGCGAGGTACAAGCTTTTTCATCCACTATCTCAATAACTTCAAAGTCTATTCTAGTGCTTGCACCATCCAAGTCTACGGTGATTATTTGCAGCCTACCCATGGGCAAGATCTTCTGCTGATTTGCCATCCGTAATTGGATTGGAGACCATTGGAGTGGGGGCTTGCCGATACTCTCCCATGTTTGCTTAGGCAATATGTTTGCATATGAACAGAGGTCCAGAATGACCTAATCCATCTCATAGTCGCCAATCTGCATTGTTAATCACATTTCTTGGCTGGTCCATGATGTATGCCTCCCCATTCATCGAACTATGCGAGGTTCTCCCCATCCTGCATATCTGTTAATTACCTCCTGCAGTCCTTTCACTACACTATTATAGCGAAGTAACTTCATGTAGGTTTCTAGAAAATTTGTTAACATCAAGGGACCTTTATACAGCTCAGACTGATCCCCTTCTAAGGTTTCATCGCCCCTTAGTACCATATTTACTTTAGATTCTTCATCGCGTGGTTTGGCCCTTATCATTTGCACATTCTATGTCGTTGTAGGAGGTGTTGTCCTTTTTTCACGAATCTGTGCTAGTAGCATAGGGTAATCTAGTAGTTCATGGTCAAATTTCTCACAATAGGGACATGATATTCGAGTTGGATTTGTGCAATCTCATGCGTAGTGTCCTGGTCCTCCACAATTGTAACAAATTAGCTATCCTCGACCCCTTTCTAGTCCCATTCAACCCTATCCTCGATCTTTTCCTTGGAATCCATCGCGCGCAAACGTTGCACTTGGGTTTTGACCTCGCCCCTCAATCTGCATTCAGTAGGTAGATGCTTGATCTACCGACACCCGGTAATCCCTTTCCTCGTGACCCACCGATCTACAAAAGTTGCAAAAGAGCTGTCGGGGGGTCTGATTATATTTCGCCAACAGCTGGCAATTATTCGTGTTGTCTTTTCCTCCTACTTGACAGATTGCGCACTAGAGCGAGGAGATCACGCTCAACCCTACTTGTGCCTTTGGTCACAACGGTGTTGGTCCCCTGTGACCACGAGATTCATTGCGACTGGACAATGGTATTTATCATGTCCCTGGCCCCTACACTTGATACACCAAACTTCTTCCTGAACTTCTAGTGCCTGGTCTTGTTTTAACTTCTATATTTCCAAACACAAATTTTGAACCTGCACTTGGATTTGCTAAACTCCCAACCCTAGGTCCTATATCGGGATTTTGTGCAGCCGCATTACTACCTCCAGTGCTTCTGCTTGGGTTGAGATCTATTAGGTTCCTATACCAATAGGTTTCATCTTTCATGATTGACAGTGGAAGGGCTAAATATGTTCATCATTGCAGGCTGCAAAGGTTCCATATTTTGTGTACATACTAGGAAAATTAAAAAATGAAAAGAGGGTATGCCTTAAAAGAATAATCAAAAGGCAAGAAAATCAAATGGTCAAAGGAATAGTGAAAATGAACCCCAAACTAAAGACCAGGAAAGTGGCCAGTCAAAATGACACTACTATCTTTTGGCAGTAACACAGTCTACAAATACTGATGCTAATCCTACTTAATGGATGGCCCAACAGTCTAATCTGGACCATGCCATGTTTAAATTGCTTGTTGCAGAATAGAGAATGGTTCCTGTCCAAACAGCTCAAGCTTGGCAGATGACTAGCTAGGTAGAGAAATGAAGGAGCCCAATTGCTTAATCTGGGTCCTTGGAAGAAATAAGGGTAGATTTAGATAGGAGGGAAGTCAAAAGAAAAAGAGAACAATCAGGGTCTGCTAATTCAAGTGCACCTATTTTCAAGTGAAGGAAAAATGTTAGGATTGTTAGATTGGGTAAGTAGTGAAAGGTTGCAGAAGTGAATGGGCCATCACTAGTTGGCTTATCAAGAGAAGGACTCATCCCATTCAGGGTATTGGCACCATGGCAGAGGTTTGATGAAATAACAATGGAAGCATGTCTAATTTCCCCCTTTTCCCCAAGCATCATTTATTAACATTCCCAAGGACCTTGGGATCTTCCCAAGTGTCTTGTTTCACTTCATTCCATGACAAAGTACCAAGTTAAACTGTGAAGTTCATTTAAGGAAAAGGAGCCACATTTCTTGTGTAAAAAAACTTTACTCTCAATTCCACTCATCTTCTATCCCTAAGTTTTACCTCTTAAATCTTAGCATTTTCCCCTACACATGCACCTCACAATGTCATATTAACAACTAATGTATTATTTAGCTCCCTAAGCATTCTCGTTCCCTAATTCTACAAAGATCTACGTGAAAATCCCAAAAAGTCTATGTAAATACCCTCCCCCTAGCAATATAGCTATATAGTCATGTCTTGGGGAATATTAGCCCATCAAGGGCTAATATTAACCCTCTACCACCCTAAACTATGGGTTTTTAATTAAAAACTTTGGTCAAAAATAAAAAATCCATAGTCCCCGCCCTCATTAACCCCTCTACCCCCTTTCCACGCTAAAGTTTTGGTTTCTAATGTTGTTTAAATAAAACATTTGTAAACAGGCGCAAACATTTACCCACTAACCCTAAGTTAAAAACCCACCCCGCGCGCGATTTATTTAATTGATTATTTTTATCGGGCGGGTCCCCGTAGCCATAAACCATTGTCATATCACATCCACCGCCAACTGTTCGATTGTCGGTCCCACAGATCTAACGATGGGCCGTCAATCTCACCTGGGAACGGGCAGAGGTTTAGCGTCCGGGGAATTGGCGGTTTCACCGCTGTACCCCCGCACGCGTCAATCGCTCGGGTTGTTCAGAGCCCCCCCCCCCTCTTACCGCTTACCGCCCAAGGGTGCTCCGAGGAAACCACAAACCGCCTACCCCCCTCCCGATGACATCATACCCACGTCAGCATGACGCTAGCACCCTCGTCCACCATCGCTGCTCCACGTCGTCCATCTGCTCGCATGCCCTGCCACCGTCTCACCGCCACATGGCCACCCACGTCAGCTGTCACGTCACCCTGTCGTACCCGGACCCACCAATGACGTCATGTTGACGTCATTGCCAAAAAGCACCAAAAGTCCCAAATTTGCATAAAATGTCGCAAAATGACCGTTTTGTGTCATTTTCACTTGTCATTTTGGGAGCGTTGTGCATGCAGAATACGTCGTTTGCGGCCAAAATCGAGAATTTTCTCACCCAAGCTGCTACCGCCCTCAAAGTCGACTCAAATTGCTTGCCATTGTTCCAGCTTGACACCTTCGGAACTGAAAAATCTGGGTATTTGCCACAGTCGACCTATTTCACCCATGTTTGTGCCATTTTTCTCCTAATTTCCTGTAAAAAATCTATGCAAAGCTCCTCACAGTCGAATTATCCGCTAAAACTACCCAAAAAACTTGGTAAAGTCCGTACACCACGAAGCTCTGCAAACCTGTGCCCTTCTACGAAATTCACCGTGAAAAAAGTAATTTTAAAAGCCGAGCTATCGGCTAAAGCCCATATAACTGCACACTGATCCCTTTTATCAGAATTCCCTTTGCAAATCCTAGCTACTTAGCTCAAAACACTCTGGTTTTTTCCAACAGAGTGCCCCACAGTTCATCAACCCTGTGAAAAGTCTTTTTAAACTCTCAGAACTACTCACTCCCAAACACAAATTCAGTGGGAAGTCTTCAGCCTTCTCACTAATCCTAAGATCAAGTAATTATCCAGTAAAGTTTAAACATGGCCACTCCATCAACTCTAGATGTTGCTCCTATTAATCCACCCAGCAAGGAGCTTGAAGCTATGCCCCTAGTGGACAATGATTTCCTCATTGTAGATTTTCTGGAAGAGAGAAACCACTTGTAGACCTTCTACCAGCTGAGGAACAGTCACTTGGACAACAGTGACATGTATGGCATCTGGGAGTCAAATCTTCCTATCTATTTCTTGCCTTCTGTGAATATCTTTCCTGAAATCATTCACCTCTGTGCAGAGAATTCTGACCAAAAACTCAGAGTTGTTAAGTCTCCATCTGGGAGCATACTCTTTTACATTATTCCTGATTCCATCAATCAGATGCTAAATTACAAGCAAACTCACCTGCTCTACCCTTTTTCCATAAAGTACTTGCTAGATGAGGGCTCCAAACTCTCTAGCATTGAGATTGCTGCAATTTCCAAAACTTTCATGAGACCATACTGCCAACCTTCTGGGCCACCTCCTTTCCCATATGCAGATTTCAATGAGGTAGGCAAGCTGCTTGTGGACATGATATCCTTTGTGCAGGGGTTCTCCACAAATGAACATGTTGATGAAACTATGTTGGTCTTGTTATCTGCATATAGCCTTGGGAAGCCCCCTGCTGTAAAATACAATTATGCCAATTTTATTTCCAACAAGATACATGACCAACTACTAAGGCTGAACAGGGAAGCAATATTTAAATATTCATCATACATCTATCACCTGTTCATGTACTATCAGACAAATTGCTTCCAGTGCCCCATCAAGAAGCTGGATTCACAGGGTGAGAGGAGGTCTGTCATCTTCTGGTCTTCAGTTTTCCATCAAGTCCAGAACTCTCCCTATTCCTACTGTGAATTCATTGACCAATTTTTCTATGCAGTCACATGCCTCTTGAAAAGGAATCCTCCTGCCAGATTGTCAAAAGATATGCAGAAAATCTTACAGCTGTCCAGGAATTACAAAATAGGTGATTGGTATTTATACCAAAATCACACAGTCATCAGGATCTATGGTTGTGAGCTCTGTCCTTACAGGCTCCCAAGATATCTGCCTATGAGATTTTTTGCCTTGGAATACTATAGGCAACTCATCAATTCCGACCTTACACACTTCCATAGTGCTAAGAAGAAAGCCAATCTCAAATTCAGAGACCACCTAGGCCCCTTCATCATGAACAAGAAAGATGGTTGGCAAGAAGCTGATCAAATACTGGGGCAATAACTCAAACTTAAAAGGAGTTTCTGGTGGGTCCCTTATGACCCTGAAGGCTTTATCAGTGCTAGAAGAGTCAAGTATAGGCTGTTAGCCTATAAACATTCTCCATATCCACAAATTAAACACTTTGCCAACCAAGATGAATGGATCCCTGGTACATTAGTAGAGGAATTTACTCAGGAGGGGACAACGGAGAAGACTGTGAAAGATTTAGAGAAAACTCTTGACTTGGATTCTTGTTAACAGGTCATATTCAAGCAACCAGTCCAAGTCAGAGAAAGCACATCCACTGCTGCAGCTGCACAGACCACCCAGCAAGAATCTACAACAACAACAACCACAACAAAAGGGAAGGAAGTGACGGAGGTACAGCAGGAGACAGAGGCAGGGCAACCCAGCACTTCAAAAGACCAAAGTCAAGGGCAAGCCCCTTTACAGCAAGCTGAGGCACCCCAAATTCCAATTTTGCAAACTCCTCTCAATGAAGAGAGAGGCAGAAAACGAGATAGAGAGGAGGCCACACCTCCAAGTGGGTCAACATAGCAACCGGAGGCCAAGAGGCCAAGAATTGACCCTCAGACCGAAGAACACATCAATGAAGAAAGAGCAGAAAGCCAAAGCAGAGAAAGAGAATCCAGCTAGCAGACCGCCACTAGTTCATTCCAGCAGGAACAGACCATGCAGCAAAGTACAGAGGTGTCCTCCTCAAGGCAGCAGGGAAAGCAACCAATTGGAGTCAAAGGAACTTTTATGGAGATCAAGGCCCAAAATGAACTCTTGAGAGTTCAACTGTATGATCAATTCTCAAAGACAACACCCTCCAAGCAGCAGAGATTGATGGCAGCATATGACATCAAGGAGGATAAGATGATTTTTACTCATCTTAAGCCTAAAGTTCCAAAGCCCAGATCATCTGCAGACTACACCAAAACAAGTCTAGAGGTCCTCTCCAAGGACATACACCCCATGGATCAAATAGAACTGCACAAACAGACAGGGGAAAAGGTGTATGCCACACTTACAGACAGGGCCATGCTGGCCCATCAGTTAAAGGAATCACTAAAGAATACAAATACACAGCTAGATTTGGAAAGGATGTCTTCCACTACTAAGGACAACAGAATAAAAACTTTGGAAGACATAATCATTGATCTAGGACATGATCCTAAAGATCCAAAGGGTATTAAGGCCCTTATGAAGAAAAAGGAGGATGACATTTCCGCACTAAGGAAGCAGGCAAAGCTGCCTCCAACCATTCACCCTCAAACAACAGAACTTGCACAGGAAAAGCAAGTTGATGAGACCATGGATCTGCTTCTGAAGATGAATCAGAGAATATTACAGATGGAAGCAGAATTGGAAAAGGAATTTTAGGACAAGCAAGGGGAGTAAACCTCCCAGCCCCCTCAAACTTCTACAACTCTTAGACCTGCCCCTCCTACACAAGCAGCAGCAGCCCCTCCTGCTATTCCAGCACCTACCACAGCCACATCAGCAACAGAGGCAACAACAGCGACAACAGCAGCAGCAGAATCTAGCATGAGCATGGAGGACTTGATGAAAGTTGTCAAGGAACTTGAGGTTCAGGTGACAGAAATCAATGAAGCCAAGGAGAGACTGGCCAAGCTAGAGGCCAGCTATGATAAGTCCAAAATGACAGTGGTAGAGAAGCAGAGAGAGATAAGGCCTTGGAAACCAAAGTGAAAGCTTTGGAAAAAGAATTGCTTCTAGGCAAAACTCTGGCAGAAATCAAGAAGATCATATGGGCCAAAATTGGCCAATCAATCCATGACCAATGGAGGTCAATACAGGCAATATATGAGAAAATTGAACTAATAGGCATAGCTCATGTTGAAATACAAAAGGCCAGAACAGCACTGGGAATCATGCATGATCAGGCCAATAAAATGATACATTTCCTCAATACTCACACTAAGGAGGAATTGACAACACTGGAGATAAATAGCAGAACAGACACTATCTTGACAGCCAAAAAAGTGTTGACTTTAAGAAATTTCACTCAAACTCTAGAAAGGAAATGTCAGGATATGAAGGCAGAAATAGATGAATTCAGGGCAAAGATGATAGCATTGCAAGATAAAGGACTGCCTAGCCTAGTGACTGGTACTGGACAACTGTTGTCATATGATCAATACATCACAAGGATCAACAATTATGTTGAGAATCAGATCACAGAATCCACCAGCTCCACAGAAGAAGAAGGGCCTCCCTCTGGGTAGTCTCTGTATGACAAATTAGAGAATTTAATTTTTATTGAGCATGAGATAAATCATCTGTTTGAAGTGCCTCCAAATTTTTACAGATATACTGAAGCAGATGAAACGCCTGTAAAAATAAGGAGACGTCAGCTACCTCCAGCTGATTGGTGGCAGGCAATGCTGGAAGTACTGCCCAGGTGATCCGACTATATTATTTCTTTTTTAAATTCAGATCTCAGTCATAGTACAGGTTAGCAGAGAATCAAGCACGCAGATATCACAGGAAGCATCCAAACAGTGACTCATCAAAGCACTCAAACAACAGGCTCAATTAGCGTAGACTTAAAGACACAACTATAGCCAACTTTATTGATTCAAAAAGTCAAAAATTGTCTAACAGAAAGACACCTGCCATATCAACATTAATTGCTATAGTTATTTCTTTCATTTACTTTTTGTAAGAAAGTTGGTGGTGTAATTTATTGCACAATAACTCACTATCTAGATATTTCGTATCCTATTTTTGTATATATATCCCCTCATAGAACGTATTGAGGGTCGGTGGTAGTGAAACTCTTTCAGAAGAGCTGTATTGTATATCTCAGACTTTTGCTAATACAAATTGCTGGTGGAGTTCCTGGTTCCTATACTGTCTGAAGGTGGAAATGAAGGACTATGTTATGTTGCAGAATTCCTGTGTTATTTAATGGAACAATAAGTTATTCTGAACCATGTTCTTGTCTTTCTGTGTATGTAAAATTTCACATATGTCTCATGATCATATTAAATAGGGAAAAATAATAGCTTAGGATTTGTTTGAATACACCCTATGCTCAATCCCTGTTTCTAAATATGTTTTCTTCTGAATTAACCACGGATATGAATTCTTAATTGCTCATGTTAACACTAATTCTCTCACTGTGAATATTGTTTAGGAATTCTTAACTGCTCTTAAACAATACTTTCATTTCTCCCCTTGTTAGCATAGTGGAAGATTCTTAATTGCCTTTCACTCACTAATATCATAATTTCATCACCTAATCTTTAAGAATTGTTCCACAGATGCCTATCTGGCTTTGCAGCAACAATCTTCCTTCAAAAACATACTTCAGTAGTACACAGTCATGGACTCCATTGCCCAATGGTCCAAATTGTTCTGTAACTTATATCTCAGCTCTGTTTGAATTCACCAACCAACCAAATTTAAAACAAAATCAGTGCACCATAACTAGCCTAAAATCACCCACCAACAAAGCTAAATTATAAAGAGAGAGCCCTCTCTGGTTGCAGGTAGGCTAGGACCTGTAACTAAAAGTCTGGTTAGTGGTTACCTCGGCCATATTCCCTTTAGGAAGCAGGGAAAAACCTGAGTGATAACACATTCATCAAAGTAGCATCGCTATATTTTCACTGCAACATATTATTTCAGGCAGTGGGAAAAAGCAGTTTCGCTCAAGCAGGTGAATGAATAGGAAGTCATAAATCTCCTTCAGCAGAACAACATTTCCAGGTTCAACATTCCTACTTCACTTGTTTTTGATAATGCAACATACTTTTCATCGCTAATACTTTATGATATTTCATTGGAAAATGGTATTGTATTGAAACATTAAGCTAATTATAATCCACAAGGGGAATGGTCTTGCTAAATCCACAAATAGGAACCTAATCCATATCATCATGTTGACATGGCGAATTTTCACTATACCAACAAGGGGAAATAACCTAATCGCAGACCCCAATTAGGCCTACTTTGTAAGTTTTAACCCCATACAAAAATTACCTGCATACGAATTCTAAAACATAGAAAATAAACAATGTGAGAGCATAACACATAAAACACATATACACAGATATTTTCCCTTGGATCCCAAAATTGGGACTACCATCTTGATTTTTCATTATGTTCCTTTCAATGTTACAATATATATTTATACATGCCGAAGCATCCAATACCACGGACCGAAAACCATCGCGTCCAAAACCATGGACCGAAAACCATCGTGTCCAAAACCATGTGCGAAAATCATGCACAAAACCATAGGTGGGTTAGCCCAACCTAACATAGGGTCCAAAACCAAAAAAAATTGGGGTGTTGCCTTGAACCCCATAGAATGGGGTTACCTACATCGCTCAAACCCCTTGTGACACCCCCACTACACAATCGGCACAACAAAGGGGGGGCTCTGCCCCCCCTCTAACCCCCCAGTTAACTACATGGACTAGTCGTGGAAAGAATATAACACAACCCAACATTATCCCACTTGTTGTTTTCCTTCCACAGGGGGCCACAAGAGTGCTTAGTCATTTATCCAGCCCTACAATGCCCATTGTTTCTCTACACCAAGAGAACTTCTCAAAGCTCATAGATTTTGTCAATGCATCTGCAGTATTCTTCAAGTGTCCACCTTACCAGCAAACACCACCTTTTCTTCTTATATCAATCCCTCACAAAGTGATATTGAACATGAGATGTGCTTTGTCGTTTGAATGATATGCAGGGTTCTTTTCCAAGAAAATCGCACTTTGGCTATCATAGTCTATCCTTATAGCTCCTGTACTAAACCCTACTTGAACACATCTCTGGCAACCAAAATGCTTCCTTGCTTGCATGAGTGGCTGCCATGTATTCTTCCTCTGTAGTTGATAGTGCCACTACAGATTGTTTCTTACTCATCCAACTGAATGCACCTCCAAATAGGTTAAACACATATCCACTTGTATATCTTCTCTGATCCAGATCTCCAGCCCAGTCTACATCAATACAGCCACGAATATCCAACACTCTATCTAATCCTAGTCTTACTTGAAAACTTGCTTCACTATTGTCCAATGCTCCTTTCCTGGTTTTGACATAAAGTTGCTCAATACTCCCACTGCATGTGCAATGTCTGGTGTAGTACAAACCATTGCATACATTAGGCTACCGACTTCTCTTGCATATGGAACATGGGACATGTCCTCTTCTTCTTCTTGTGTCTTGGGACACTGTTCAATAGATAAATTTACACCTACAAGAATAGGAACCTTCACCATTTTACTATCCTGCATATTAAACCTCTGTAGTATTGTCTCAACATACTTCCTCTGGTTCAACCAGAGCTTCCTTTGGTTCAACCAGAGCTTCCTCTGGTTCAACCAGAGCTTCCTCTTTTCCTGGTCTCTTTTAATTTCCATGCCCAAAATATAGTTTGTAGCACCAAGATATTTCATGTCAAATTTGGAGGACAAATGGGTCTTCAAATCTTAGATAATTTCTTTATCATTTCCAACCAGCAACATATCATCCACATACAAAACCAGATAAATAACACGGTCACCAATTAATTTAAAATACACGCAGTGATATAATTTGCTTCTGGTGAAGCCAAGTCCCTGTATAAATGTGTCAAATTTCTAATACCACATCCTTGGTGACTGTTTTAACCCATACAAAGACTTCTTTAACTTGCATACCAGTTCTTTCTTACCCTTCACCGCAAAACCTTCAGATTTCTTCATCTAGATCTACTCTTCCAGATCCCCGTGATGAGATGTTGTCACCACATCCATCTGTTCTACCTCAAAATCAAAAGCAGCAGCAATAGATAACAATAATATAATAGAAGTTACCATGGCAACAGGAGAAAATATCACCAAAATCAATTCCCAACACCTGGGAATAACCTTTTGCAATCAACCGAGCTTTGTATTTCTCGACCTTTTGCTACCAACCGAGCTTTGTATTTCTCGACCTTTCCTTCTGCATTTGTCTTCTTCTTGAACACCCATTTGCTGCCAATGGGTTTCCTTCCAGCCAATAACTCCACCATATCTCAAACCTCATTTTTGTGCAAAGATGCCATTTCATCAACCATGGCCTCTTTCTAGTGTTTTCGATCCTATGAATCTACTGCTTCCTTCACGGCTCTGGGATCATCATCAGTAATAGATAAAGAAAAATTTGAACAGAAAGTAGATGGACTATACCTTTATGGTTGCCTTCCTTCTCGAATTGATCTTCTCACACCCATAGTTTGTGGCTCTTCATCTTTTGATTCCTCCTCTGTTATAGAGTCTAATTCTTCCTCCTTTATCTCAAACTCTATCTTCTCAAGTTCCTTTGGTTGGACTTCATGTTTAATAACATTTCACCTCTCTAAATACCACATCTTGGTTGTACACAGCCTTACTTGTTACTGGGTTCCAAAGCTTATAACCCTTTAAACCATCCTTATACCCAATAAAGATGCACTTTTTAGATTTACTATCCAGATTTTCTCTTTTCTCCTTTGGAACATGTACATATGCATCACATCCAAATACCCTCAGATGTGAAAGAGAGGGTTTCTTACCCGTCCATAACTCTTGTGGAGTCTTATCCTCCAATGTTGATGAAGTTGACCTATTAACCAGGTAACATGCAGTCCCCACCACCTCTACCCAGAATTCATGTCCTAACTCAGCACCACTGAGCATGCTTCTTGCCCTTTCCATCAACATCTTGTTCATTATTTCTACAACTCCGTCTTGCTGAGGTGTATATGGAGTAGTATTTTGTCGTGCTATACCACACTTCTTACAGAATTCTTCAAATTCCTTATTGCAAAACTCTCCACTGTTATCTGTTCTCAGCACTTTTATCTTCTTCTCTGTTTGGTTTTCCACCAAAGCATTAAATTCTTTAAACCTATCAAAGACTTCAGATTTCTTCTTAAGGAAATATATCCATGTATTCCTTGATAAGTCATCTATAAATGTTACATAGTACATAGAGTTACCCAGTGATGGAACCTTCACAGGCCCAAACACACCATTGTGCATAAGCTCTAATATCTATTTCATCTGTTTACCACCAGAGGGGAAACTCACTTGATTCTGCTTCCCATATACACAATTTTCACAGAAATTAAAATCCAAAGAGCTATTACTCATACCTTTACCATGAAGCATTCGAAGGCCCTTCTCTCCAATATGTCCAAGCCTTTGATACCACAGCATGGTCTTCTCTCCAGAGACCACTAGATTTTCTGCTCCACTTTCAGGAACCATAGAACTCTTACACCCATCAACAACTGTGCTACCTTGCAACTTGTATAGAGTTCCAATCCAAACTCACCGCATCAATACCAATGCTCCTCGAACCATCTTGTAGCTATCCTTCTCGAACAATATTTTTACACCTGCATCATCCAACTTTCTTACAGAAATTAGATTTCTGGCTAATGCAGGAATATGTAGAACACCCAGAAGTGTTCTAACCCTTCCACCTTGCAACTTCAACTTTAATTTTCTATGACCAACAATTCTAGCCTTCTTATCATCCCCTAAGAAGACATCACCACCATCATATTTCTCATACTCACATAACCACTCTCTATGGGGAATAAAGTGAAAGGATGCACCTAAGTCAATCAGACATGCCTCATGATCTACATGTGTACTTGAAGAAGCCAAGTACACATCCCCACCTTCATCTGAGGTGGTTTTTGCCTCTACAGAAGGAGCATCATTAGATCCCTGTCCTTCATCAGGAGATTTAGATTTACAGTCCCTTTTGTAGTGCTCTTCCTTTCCGCATTTCCACCACACCACCTTTATAGGTTTTCTTGGAGATTTAGATCTCCCTCTAGATTTAGATCTCGCACTCGATGACTTATTTTTGTTTCTATTTTGGGATTGTCCTCGTATAGACAAGGCATCACCACTCTGGCTCTCCATATTTTTCATCTCATCTCCTCCATCAGCAAGGATGAGACTATTTCATCAAACTACAAGGCAGTTGCATTGCTACCTATTGCAATAACCAAACTATCCCACGAATCTGGTAGAGAACACAACAAACTAATGCACTTATCTTCATCTAAAATTTTAATATCAACAAATGCTAACCGGCTTAATTACAGTGTTAAATGCATTTAGATGCTCTGTCACTGAGTCTCCATCTTTCATCCTCAAGTTATACACCTTTTTCCACTAGAACAGTTTATTCACCAGAGACTTAGATTGGTACAAAGTCCCTAACTTGTCCCACAAAGCCTTCGTCGTAGCTTCCCCTGATACATTTAGCAATAATGAATCTGAAACACACAATCATATTGTGCTCTTTACCTTCCGATCTAACTTCTTCCATGCTTCATCAGATACTCTCGTTGGTTTAGTACCCAGATCTACCGCGATCCACTGATCTTTATCCACCAATAGATCCTCCATCTTGAGTTTCCACAACTCAAAACTCTGACCATTAAATTTCTCGATCTCTCTCTTTCCATTGATCGCCATATTCTTTCACCACCAAAATCGATCTCATAGATCTCCCACTGAATAGGGTCTACCACAGGCCTGAGTGAAACCCCTCAGCAACAAAGGTATCCCCTTGAAGCCAAAACAACTCTGATACCAAATGTAGGTTTTAACCCCGTAGGAAATTACCTGCATACAAATTCTAAAACATAGAAAATAAACAATGTGATAGCATAACACATAAAACACATATACATAGAGATTTCCCCTGGATCCGAAAATCAAGACTACCTGCTTGATTTTTCATTATGTTCATTTCAATGTTACAATACATATTTATACATGTCGAAGCACCCAATACCATGGACCAAAAACCATCACGTCCAAAACCACGGACCAAAAACCATCGCGTCCAAAACCAAGTGTGAAAATCATGCACAAAACCATAGGTGGGTCTACCCAACCTAACATAGGGTCCAAAACCAAAATTTTTTGGGGTGCTACCCCAGACCCCGTAGAGTGGTATTACCTACAACCCTCAAACCCCTTGTGACCCCCCCGCTACAAAATCAACACAACGAACGGGGGGCTCTAGCCCACCTCTAACCCCCCGGATAATTACGTGGGCTAGTTGTGGAAAGAATATAACACAACCCAACACCCCTTTGTTCCTTCTAAGTTTGAACACAATCATAAGATTTAACAATAATGGCTAGTTCCAACGGCTATTAAGGGACCCCGTAAACTGTTAAATGTGTTGAAAGATTGCTTCTAGGAAGAAGACTTCAATTAAATAAACAAAGTAAAATAGTTAACCTCTATGGATTGAATCCTATCTTTACTTCTTCTAACTACTCTAGTCTATGTCCTAACTATCCTAATCTATCCTGCAGGAGCATGAAAAAAGAGAGGTTAAACATCATATATGAATTCCAAGTCTAAATGAATCAATTACCGGTTCACATAAGAACAAGGCTGCATCTATTCTTAATCGCAATCCAATCGTTCATACAAGAATATACATTCCTTTTATAGAAGTAAAGCTTGCAACTGATGTCTAACATGGTTTCAAATCAGGGACTGCTTATGAATTAACTATGATGAAGAATTACATTCAAACAACCAAGGCTAATTTTAAGTTGTATCATTATCAATATGCACAAAAGCAAAACACATTTGTATTTATGCCATTAACAACACCCTGTCTCAAAACAGATAAAAGCAAAGGATCTTAAATCTGAAACAAAAGGCTACTTATTGAACAAAACAGTCTCCTTTATTCATAATAAATCAAAGCTATTTTTCTCCAAACAAAAAGCCCTCATCCCCTATCCAGAGGTAATATTTATACACATGGAAATAACTCTCGGTCTTCCCTTCATCCTTTCGCCTTCCCCTTGTTCTCTGGAATATACAGATCAAAACACACAGACACAGAACAATTGGTGTCATTGCTGACACGTAGAGGGAATTTCCTATCACTCTAGTGCTTTGTTTCTTGAGGGATGAATAGATGTTGATTGAAAGAGAACGACTATGTGTCATCTCTTCACACCTGTATATAGTGGACATTATCCCTTATTATTTCCTGAATGAAACTAAAAACACTGCGCTCATCATCCCACATCTGGCATGATTGAATGTGTGTTTGGAAGTAATGGCATCTTGATGGATCAGCGCTGTCATGAGTGCTTGTACTGAACACGAAGAGTGCCTTCATTATGCAATATGGTGGTTGGTATTCCCTTTTGCAGAGTGTGTTTTTTCAATATTGACACTGGTGGTGTAGAGGTGTCATCTTGATA
Organism: Pinus taeda; assembly: GCA_000404065.3. Lineage (NCBI taxonomy): Eukaryota > Viridiplantae > Streptophyta > Pinopsida > Pinales > Pinaceae > Pinus > Pinus taeda. The sequence goes on from APFE031570107.1 coordinate 165,191, forward strand.
TAGGTTCCATTTATTTGTCCCCGGGTCTACTCGTATTCGCCTGCAGAAATAATTCATATCAACTATGATTGTGAGAAATATGGAAAACATGCTTACAAAAGATGAATCTTGCCTTCATTAAACACTTATAACATCAAATATGAAAGAATCAACCCCTATTTTCTTAATTTATTCATTGATTAAGTCCTGCGAGTGTGAATCCGATTTATATTGAAAATCATGGCATAACACATAATCGGATGGTATTTCGAAAGGGGTCTAAGTGGTAACTAGTATTGTGAGGGTGGCCCCCAATTCCACTCTTCAAACGACACGTAGCAACTAGGAGGAAAGAGGATACTGCTTTTCGGGCGGGTATTCCTCGAGCTACTAGTTCACCTGAAATTTGCGTGGACCATTGGATCCATGAAAGGTAGATTAATGGTGGAGGATTGGGGAGGCAGACTTGAAATGCATATGAGTCATGTTTAATGATCCCTTCGAATCTGCAACATAAGCTCCTCTTTGAAAAGTCCCAACCTTAGCACTTTTCGTAAAACACAAGATTATATGGGAAAACCCTCATCCAGCTGTAAGGTTGGACTTGAAATAATATATGCTCGAATTCATGATCATCAGCGGGTCCGTTATATCATAGCACAACATATATATAACACCTAGGTTCTGCCAATTGCGATAAGTGATCGTGGTAGGCGAAAAGGGCTGATTTATGCATATTGAAGAATGATTTTCATTATAAAGAGTTATAATGGGAATGAGGTGCGATAGAAGGTTTTTGGAGGGTTAGGAAGGGTTATGATGGAGGAAATGAATGGAGGGTTCAACCATTAGGAATTGAAGGTTTGACTCGGTAATGAGTTAAAGTCTCTAGGCTAAAATAAATCATTCGGAGAGGTGAGAGATCAACTTTTAGGGGACCCATTCATAATTGCTGCCAAGGCAAGTTTTGATAGGGTGGTGGTTGTGGCCACAACAAATGGTGAACCGTTAGGCGAACCAATTATCTCTATTCCCAAATAAACCTTGGATCAATAGAACATTAGGGTGTTGAGATAAACTTGAAATGCGAACTATATAGATGGACATGCATGGGTTCCACTTCATCATTGATTGCTTCAGGTGGGATAGAGACAAATAGCTTCAACTTACTGATATGGTTTTGATAGGCATTCTCCAATGGTAGTGTTATGGGATTTATTGACCTTCCTTTACTTGTTTCCCACATTCAAAAGTCCTTTTGGGGCCAACATTGGTTTGTTAATACTTATTTAGGTGTGTACCTCAGCTCTTTATTGCTTATCAAACTTGATGTAGATATGTTTATCTGCACTTTATATAAGAATGTCAGTGCTATATTTTCACATGATTGAATGGGGCGCAGTCATGGATCTTGCCATATTTTTAAACTGCTTAAGCAAGGTTGGACTTATTGTGGCAATCGGTGCTCTGAGCCCAGCAATAGTCCCTACTCTAACCGGCTTCCCAAACAACCTATCCTTCCAAATTGGCACAAGGACTTGACATTTGATTTTCTTTTAAATAAGTCCTTCTAGTTTCAGGCACGAGGACTAGAGCACAATTGGATATGCCACAAGGTATATGGCAGTGAGCTTAGCCCATGAAAGGAGGTTTACTTGTAGATAACAGGTATTGGACAATTTAGTGTGGTGGATGGGACCAATGGAGAATGACTGGAAACCTTACAGGCAATTATAAGCTAGGTCTAAGTGGGATTTATTTAAAATGCAGTGTTCCTCCATTTCAATCCAGCTGTAGTTACACATTTTTTCATTTATAAAGATGCCCCCACATGCTCTAGATATCCAAGTTAACAACAGATCTCACCTAGTTCCCAACATATGCCAATGAGTGGCTTCAGTTTGAATTCCACCGCTGATTTACAAGTTCTCACAGGCTCTTTCAAAATTTGTTTGATTTTCAAGGTAATGATGGATTTAGAATCAGTAAACCTACTAGCAAGTTAATGAGGAAAGTAAAGGCTGATGGTGGTGAATGAGTGCAATATGAAAAGGTAAAAGCGAGACTGGAGGACTGAAATCAGTTGGATGAAAAGGATTGTAATTCAAAACAAAAGGAAAATGAACTCCGCAGAAAAATGAGAAAGGAAAAGGTGGAAATGTGACTACACTAACAACAAAATAAAATAAATCCTAACCTACTCAGGAGGTAACCACCATGTGGTGGCAACTGGAAGTATCTTTTGAGATGTTGGCCATTAACAGTAGTGTTTCAATTTCTCCCTATAAATTTTTCAATTTGTAAGTTCCCTAAACAATTTTTTCCACAACTTGGAATGGGCCCAGCAATAAGTGTTGGAATTTCATGTGTTCACCTTTTTTCTCACTTAGCTTGTCCCATTTCAAGACTAGCCCCCCTACTTGGAAATCTTTATCTCCTGCCAGATGATGATCAAACCATGTTTTCACAATCATTTGGTGATTTCTGAGTTTATTTCTAGCTTTATCTCTCAATTCCTCCAACCTCATCAGTTGGTTGATCCTCTCTTGAAGCAAAGATGAAGGGGTTCCTCTTGAAGCTTGGGAGAACTGTAGAGAGGGGAGGGTAACGTTGGGAGGCAAGATGGCTTCCTGTCCATAGACAAGGAAGTATGGGGAGTTTCCTAAGGCCACTTTTGGGGTGACCCTATCTAGTATCAGCCCAAAGGGCATTTGTTAGAGCATTGTGCCAGTTCCTCTGGTAGTCAGTGACGGACTTATGGATTATGCATATGAGGTTCTTGTTTGAGGATTTTGCAACTCCATTTCCATGTGGGTAATAGTTTGATGCATACCATATGTGAATTGATTTACCAATAGGTAATTCCGTCAATTTCATTGATGAAAATTAAGAAGAATTATCAAATATGAGAGCGTCAAGGATGCCATACCTGTTGATAATGAATTTCTCAATAAATAATATTACCTCGTGTTCATTTACCTTCTAAAGTGGATGGCTTCGGTCCATCTGGTGAAGTAGTCAGTCGCTGCGAGTATATACTTATGTTTCTATGAAGAGTTTGCCGTGATCTCACTTATGACATCTAGGCCCCATTGTTGGAAGGGGCAACAAATCATAACGGACCCGAGGGGAACAACAGGCCTTCTTTCTCATCCTGTGGCAGTTTGACACACCTTGCAATTGCAATCATAGGCATGCGAGTCTCTAAACACTATGGGCCAATAATATCTGGCTCTTAATATTTTGTGAGCAGTGGTCTCTCCGCCATAGTGACCACTTGTTGGGCTATCATGCATTTCTCTCAAGACATGATCAGCATCACCGTTCTCCAAACACCTCATCCAGATTTCATCATAGTTTTTTCTGTATAATGTGTTATTGGCCAAATGATACTAATTAGATTTCAATCTGAGCACTCTCCATTGTGATGCATCCATGTGTTCAGAACATGACCCCCATGTAAGATAGAATTGGATGTCATAATACCATGACTCAGGATCCAAAAGGGCCTTCGACGTTTCGTGCTCACACATCAGTGCTTCATTAATCCATAGGGGCTCCTCCCTAAATTCCACTTGTGCATTTTGTAAGTTTTGTGCTTTTGGTTCTTCAGACGCCCCTACTTTCTCCACCAAGGCTTCTACAGCTAGCCTACACAATCCCTGCCCTCGAACTATCTTTATCGGCTTAATCTCAAGATCGAATTTTTGAAGTGCGGTTATCCAATTTCCTCTACATTCACCCATTTCTTTCTACACGAAGAGGGCTCTTACATTAGGATGGGGGATGATCACTTTAGTCTTGGCCTTTAATAAATAAGGGCGGAAATGTTTTATGGCCTTAACAACTGCAAAGCCTTGTTCCTCCACGTCTAGGTAGTTCAATTATGCTCCTTGGAGATTAGAACTCATATAAGAAATAGGGACTTCATTTCCATCATGATTTTTTTGAGTGAGAATTGCGACATATGAAAGATCAGAAGTAAAAGTGTACAAGAAGAATTTCTTACGAAAATTGGGGTTGACCAATGCAGGAGCTTTTGTGATGGCTTCCTTGATTCGCTGAAACAATTTCTTAGCTTCATCGCTCCACTTATACACAACATCCTTTTTCATCATTAGCTGCATAGGATGCATTATTTCTACAAAACCTGAAACAAATTTCCTGGAGAAATTAATTTTCCCGAAGAAGGATTGCATTGCCTTTTTATTTTCAAGGGGTTGTATTCTCATGATAGTCTCTATTATTTTAGGATCAATAACAATCCCTTCTTTAGAGAGGATATGACCCAGTAGTTTCCCTTATGTGACTACAAAGACACTCTTCTTGGGATTCAACGATATTCCATACCTTCGGCATCTTTCGAAAATCCGTTCCAGGTGATAAATATGATCCCTTCTGTGATATGAATACATAGTGATGTCATCCATGTAAACCACCATTGATCTGTTAATCAACCCTTGGAAAGTTATGTCCATGATTCTCTGGAATGTGGCATCCGCATTAATAAGTCCAAAAGGCATTTTGTGATATGTGTAAGTTCCCCATTTAGTGTTGAAGGTTGTCTTCAGCTAATCCCCATTAGATACGAACACTTGATTATATTTTGAAAACCCATCTAATAGGGACAACATTTTAGACCCTGAAATGCACTAAAGAATGTGTTCCATAGAAGGGACAGGGTAGTTATCCTTTTGTGATGCCTTGTTCAGGTTTCTTAAATCAATACACAGCCTGATGTCTCCATTTTTGTTTCTCACTGGTACGAGATTGACTACCCAGTGGGTGTGTTTAACTGGGAAAATTATTTTGGCATCCAGCGTTTTGTTCAATTCTTTCTTCACCAACGGTTCCAGGCTTGGATGCATCTTGCAAAGCTTTTGTTGGTAGGGCTTAGCCTCCTTTTCCAAAGGAACCACATGTTGCATAACGCTGGTATCAAAGGTTTTTAGGTCTCCATAAGTCCATGCAAAGACGTCCTTGTATACTTTAAATAGCTTGAAAAATGCAGCCTTTTCTTGTGGAGAGCATACTACGCCCAAATTAATAGTTTTTGGATCTTCTTGGGTTCCAAGGTTGACCAATTCGTACTTCATGGATGAGCTATGCGTTTTTCAATTCATTGGCTTTTTGAATTTATCATACAAGTGCTCCATCTTGACAACTAACTTGGGAATTGTATCAAACGGATCCTTATCCTCATATTCCTTCTCATTCATAAGCCTATCATGCTCTTTTTCATTGATGACTACATTCTTGAACGTCTTCTCATAGTGAAAGAACTCCAGGATTTGCTCATCATCTTCGAACACCTACTAGTTTGAGATGTTATCAGACACTGATGGTCTAAAAATCAATTCAACATAACATTTATTCTTCTTTAATCTAAAATCAAGCAGAAGTTTTGCAGCCATACCAGCCATCAGATCAACATATTGGTTCTACCCTCAAGGTATGTATGTGATATTAAAAGAATCAAAACTGTCAATTAAGTTCCATACCTCATGTTGGTATCTTACCAAGTGTGGCGAATTGTAGTGTATCCTCTTCCTTACATGGTCCACAATTATTTGTTAGTCACCAAAAACTTTAAGATTTTTTACCTTCATATCAATGGCTTTCTTCAGGCCCTGCAGCAAGCCTTCATATTCTATCGTGTTGTTGATTCACGTGAATTCCAACCGTCTGGCCATCAGATGTTGGTCCCCTTGTGGATCAACGAGAATGCTTCCAGCACCTACACCTTCAAGGAAGTTAGAGCCATCAGAATAGAGTGTCCAAAATATCGAGTCTAGTGTTACATCAATTGAGTTTCTTCCTATGAAACTAGTTCTATCATCTATTATATTACAAGGTGGTTCATCAGTTGGATTGCAAGGGAGAGCTTTCAACTGTGTGTTTATTGCAATTCTTTCACTTGTTTCTGCATGGAATTCTCCAAAACAGGTTTTTGTGGCACAAAAATTAAAACTATAATTCTTAAGGATAGAGTGGGTAAACATTACAGGTTCATTGGGATCGTTTAGCTCCGTCACCACATACTTCATGTATATTTCACGATCAACTCTCAGCATATCACCTTTCCCCTTCTGAGGCAACAAGAGATGGGAACAATCAGTTGAGAAGTATCCATTCAGTTTTGCTGACCAGTCCCTACTAAGTAGCATTCCATAAGCCTCGAGTATGTCGTTACAACTATATCAATGACTTGTGTGTACTATGGTTAAGTAGTCATCCGAATCAATACATCTTTCAATTCCGTAATTACTTTCACATTTGTCTTGTCTAATTGCATGATTTGAGTTCCAGTTTTCTTAGGTATCACATGAAGTCTTTTAGCAACAGTGTAAGGCATCATAGTGGATGAGGCACCCGAGTCTACCAAGAAATTATGTACGTTCATGTTGAATATTTCAAATGTGATTAGCAAAAGGGGGAGTCATGGATTTTGATTTCCTTCCTAGCATGGTTGCACTGACATCTTGGGGGTTTCGATTCATTTTTGATAGGGTGGCTTCCATGGCTACTGGATTTTGGGTTGTGCTAGGAGTACTAACAGGTTTGGAGACTGACTAAGTTTGGCTACTTGGGATGGTGGGATTTTTGTAGTTCCACTCATTCATAGCTTTCAAGAGAAAATTTCTTTGCTGCGTTAATTTCAACAAATCGAAGTGTGTGATATTAGCCCTAGATTTCTTAAGATCATCCACAATATGGTAATAAATGTTATAAATAAGATAGGGCAGAGTAAACATACTAGTTTTTCCATTCTTAGGTGGGACTTTACCATTGTGAGTCACCTTCGTTGCATTTGGAGATGCATTTTCTTTCTCTAGATGGTTTGTAATTGGGGTATTCTTGGACTGACCACTAGGTCTACCCTTCTCAACAGGAACTTTGGGAGTGGGTTCCTTCACAGGGCGAACATCCTTCTTTGTTTGGTCTACAGGCTTCATCACACCCGCAAGTGGCCCTTTACTTCGTGTATGGATTTCATTAGTGTGGATTTCTGCCATAGTGTCTCCTTTGTCATCATTGTTCTCGTTTGTATAGAAATCCCATAGTACATTGATTTGAGATTCTTCTTCCAAGGGCTCTTCTACTTGGTATTCTTCCTCATCTTCATTTTTTGGCTCTAGTTCCACTATAGGTTCTTCTTGGTTAAGGATAGATCCAATAAGAGGAAGCTCTTCTATATTTAAATTCCCTTCATTGGGTGGAGCAGGTAGTGCAAGTGGACCATGACCACCTTCTGTCTTCTTATGATAGAAAGGTTTGAAAGGTTTTATGTTGTTATACTCTCCTCCACTCCTACTTGTACTCTCTCTAGAGTTCCTTTTCATATTGATGACAGTGTTTGTTAGTTTCTTAATGATCCAATGCGAACCTTCCACATCTGTGGTATCCTTTTCTTTGGTTTCAACCCCTTTATTATCACTCCCATTATTCTTCTTGGATGCTTGAGATTCTTTCTTTTCTTTGGTTGTATGATGACATGCTGTGAGACTAAGCATTTCATTCTCGACTTTTACTTCTTCATCGATAACACCCTGTAAGGTCGCTTTACTTTACTCCTTTTAACCCACATCGCAGTAAGGACAAGGAGAGCAATGATGTAGAATTCCATGAGCACCTCTTCAATAGGTCTAGAGTTATTCGGGATTATGTTAAATAGGGTGTTGAATGGATGTTAAAATCCTTGACCTTTTCTTTGGTTTCCATTTTCAAACGCGATAGTTCTAGAACTAAGGCCGCAGGGGTTTTTTCATCGCCATATTTGTCTAAAAAGACCTATTGAAAGGTAGCCTACGAGGTGATTGATCCTGTTCTCAAGCTAAAGTACCATGTGGAAGCTACACCAATTAGGGTAAAAGGGAATAAGTGACATACTATATCTTCATCAGCTACCCCCAGCATGCGCACATCTAGGAAGAAAGAGTGAATATGGTTCTTAGTGGTGTCTCCCCGCTCAGGGTCGAATTTAGGTAGTACTCTTTCTACATTATTGGGTAAGAGATGTTGCTGCCCAGGTACCGCTACGACATCCTGAGCGAGCCAGGGAGGAAGTGCTGCCGGAGGAGGTGGGAGCTGGTTCCCACCAGGTTGAGGAATATTACCCATATCGCGGATAGGGATGTTCTGGTTGAAGGTTTCTTCAAGGATTTCTTTATTAAGACTTCCCAATTCGGGCCAGGGATAACCTTCAGAGAGTGGATCTTTAAGAATTTCTTCTCAGGGGGTGTCAATACTTTGCAAGGATTCAAGCACAATATCTTCAAGAGACGGGGATGCAAATGTCTCTTCGTTTATGGCATATATCCTTGGCTTTATTTTAGTTGTCGGAGGTAAAAAGTGAAATATGGGGAGCTGATAGAGGGAACGAGCGTAAGCCCGAGTAATTATTCTGACTGGTTGTTCCTGAGTGACAGGATACTCCCATAGTGTCTCTTCTTCGAAATGAGGCTTTTCAAAATGAGAGGAAGGGGGTTTTTGACCTTCACGATCCATGCATTAAACTTTTCAAGTCCATGCGCGACATTTATAAATGAAATCATAAAAAGTTGTGGACAGCTATTTAGGCTCTCCTTCTTGCGCCAATTTGTTGACATGGAGAATTTTCGCTATACCAACAAGGGGAACTAACCCGATCACATACCCCAATTAGGCCTTCTTTCGTTTGGAATGGCTAGTTCCAATGGGTATTAAGGGACCCCGTGAATTGAAAATGCATTGAAATATTTCTTCTGGGAAGAAGACTTCAATTAAATCAACAAAATAAAACAACTAACCTCTATGTATTGAATCCTATCTGTGCTTCTTCTAACTACTCTAGTCTATGTCCTAAGTATCCTAATCTATCCCCCAGGAGCATGACAAAAGAGAGGTTAAACATCATATATAAATTCCAAGTCTAAATGAATGAACTACTAGTTCACATAAGAACAAGGTTGCATCAATTCTTAATTGCAATCCAATCGTTCATACAGGAATATACATTCCTTTTATAGAAGTAAAGCTTGAAACTAATGTCTAACATGGTTTCAAATCAGGGACTGCTTATGAATTAACTATGATGAAGAATTACATTCAAACAACCAAGGCTAATTATAAGTTGTATCGTTATCAATATGCACAAAAATAAAACACATTTGTATTTATGCCAGCAACAACACCCTATCTCAAAACACATAAAAGCAAAGGATCTTAAATCTAAAACAAAAGGCTCCTCATTGAACCAAACAGTCTCCTTTATTCATAATAAATCAAAGCTGTTTTTCTCCAAACAAAAATCCCTCATCCCCTATCCAAAGGTAATATTTATACACATGGAAATAACTCTCAGCCTTCCCTTCATCCTTTTGCCTTCCCCTTGTTCTCTAGAATATACATATCAAGACACACAGATGCAGAACAATCGGTGTCATTGCTGACACGTAGAGGGAATTTCCTATCACTCTAGTGCTTCGTTTCCTGAGGGATGAATAGACGTTGATTAAAAGAGAATGATTGTGTGTCATCTCTTCACATCTATATACAACAGATGCCATCCCTTATTATTTCCTGAAGGAAACTGGAAACACTGCGCTCATCATCCCACATCTGGCATGATTGAATGTGTGTTTGGAAGTAATAGCATCTTGATGGATTAGCACTGTCATGAGTGCTTCTACTGAACACAGAGAGTGCCTTCATTATGCACTATGGCGTTCCGTATTCCCTTTTGCAGAGTGTGTTTTTGCAATATTGACACCAGTGGTGCAGAGGTGTCATCTTGATATAGCTTCCATTTATTCATCCCCGAGTCTACTCGTATTTTCCTGCATAAATAATTCATATCAACTATGATTTTTAGAAATATGGCAAACATGCTTATAAAACACAAATCTTGCCTTCATTAAATTCTTATAACACCAAATGTGAAAGAATAGGCCTCTGATTTTTTAATTTATGCATTGATTAAGTCCTGCGAGTGTGAATCCGATTTATATTGAAAATCATGGCATAACACATAACCGGATGGAATTTCGGAAGGGGTCGAAGTGGTAACCGGTATTGCAAGGTGGCCCTTGATTCCACTCTTCAAACAAAACGTAGCAACTAGGAGGAAAGAGGATATCGCTTTTTAGGCAGGTATTCCTCGAGCTACTGGTTTACCCAAAATCTGTGTGAACCGTTGGATCCATGAAAGGTAGATCAATGGTGGAGGATTGGGGAGGCAGACCTGAAATGCATATGAGTCACGTTTAATTATCCCTTTGGATCCACAACATAAGCTCCTCTTTGAAATTTCCCAACCTTAACACTTTTCGTAAAACACAAGATTATACGGGAAAACCCTCGTCCTACTGTAAGTCCGGACTTGAAGTAATATATGCCTGAATTCATGATCATCGGTAGGTCTGATATATCATAGTGCAACATATATATAACCCTGGGTTCTTCCAATTGCGATAAGTGATCGGGGTAGGCAGACCCGAAATATATGTATATGGCACTTAATAGTCCTGGCGGGTCCACAATGTATGATTTCCCTTTGAAAAGCCCTGACTCCAATGTTTTTTGAAAACATAACAATATATGGGAAAACCCCATGTCTGGCCATAAGGCTGGGCCTGAAATATTATATGCCCTGGTCAGTAATCATCGTTAGGTCTGGGTGATAGTGGTGTGCCTTATATATAGGCCCCGGACCCTCTCGATAGCGATAAGCGATGGCGCTCCAGACCTGAAACATAATAGTGGTTAATAAAACCATCATGTCTAATAGATAGTGACGATATAGATATAGATATATATAAGCCCTGGACCTCTCGATAGCAATAAGCGATTTAGCTCCAAACCCGACGTATATATGTAATATGGTTGATAATGTTTTCAGGTCCGAAAGACAGTGGAGCACCTTATATAAAAGCCTGGGACCTCGCCGATAGCGATATGCAATGGGAATCCAGACCCAAAATATATGCATTTTGGTTAATAAAACTGTTGGGTCTGAAATCCATGTATGTGTTGCGTTTTAATGTCAATTTTGGTAGGCAAAAAGGGGTGATTTATGCATATTGATGAAGCATTTTCATTATAAAGAGTTATAATGGGAATGAGGTGCAATAGAATGTTTTATGGAGGGTTAGGAAGGGTTATGATGGAGGAAACGAATGGAGGGTTCAACCATTAGGAATTGAAGGTTTGACTCGCTAACGAGTTGAAGTCTCTAGGCTAAAACAGATCATTCAGAGAGGTGAGAGATCAACTTTTAGGGGACCCATTCAACATTGTTGCCAAGACAAGTTTTGATAGGGTGGTGGTCGTGGCCACAACACATCAAAAGTACCATATTCTCTGAGCAATGAAACTAGCAGTCCACTTTTGTAAATTCTTTATGGGTTGACCAACCCATTCCAAAGCCCTTTCTAAACACCTCTACTTACTTTCTGGTGTACAGAAAAGAAACCATCCTCCCATCCAACATCTACTTTCCTGCACTCCAACTTTCACGAGAATCCCAAGGCAAGCCATGCTTATTAGTACAGCATAGGATGGATACCCTTCACAGATTACAGGAAGAAATATTGAAAGAAAAAAAAAATATTTGTACTTCATCGAAATCGTATCAAGAGGTGGTTTGACAATAATTATTCATGGAAGAACAACTTCGGTTTGGTTAAATTGGTCTTGAAGTGGACAAAGCCCATGAGGAAAAAGGCAAACACACTAAGCTTCAATCCCTATGGATTAGGCCATTCACTATCCATGAAAATATTGGCCAGCGCACTTATCATCTTCATTAACTTGGAGAGAATATTGAATCTCTCCCTGTCAACTCCCAAGACTTAAAACACTACTTTCAATGATGATTAGGAGTTGTTCCCTACACTGTGTGCATAGTATTTTCTTTTTTTGGTTGCTTTAATTTTTTTTTTTCATGTGAATAAGTGTTGTGCATGAACAAGTTGTGTCTTCTTAGTATGTGTGTGGCCGAACTCTAAAGAGTCTTGTCACACTTCAACATTTGGCTAACCTCATGTCCATATTACTTGTGTTGGTTATATATTTTGGCCGATGAAGTTTCGACAAAAAATATGATCCATTTGTAAGGAGAGTTTTAGTCCAAACATGAACCAATGTTTATTCTAGAAACCTCATTCCTACACTTGGTCTTTATGTTTCATAGTCTTCATCTTATCCAATCAATAGAAGTGGAGAAGGGGAAATATCTAAATAAGAAAACCTAAATTATAGGCCTTTATATTATTCTCTGAAGGAACAACCTCTTCTTCTCTCAATCAGTCGTTATCCCTCTTTCGCCCAAAAATGAATAAGAGCATATGCACAATCCTCTTTAAAATCAATAAATAAAGGTGAAAGAAGAGAAAGGATTCCTACATGGAGAGGTGAATAAATCAACTCTGTCAGGGAATTGTCCATGCTCACTGGTAGTGGAGCAATGTTTGTGTTCCTATGTGACCTCACCAAGGTATTGTCCAGGCCTGCTGCTAGTGGAGAAACACTAGAGATGAAAAATTATACCATGGAAATATTAAGCTTGCGAGATACACTACCCTTCCCAATTCAAAACATTGTGATATCGTTGAATCTTATGTTGTGTCCAACCAAGAAGACATAAAGGAGATTGTTTCTATTCATGGTGTAAGTAGGAAGACCAAAGTAATTTGCACGATGAATCAATACTCCCTTAAGAACCAAGGCCCTACACAAAAGAAGTTAACCAAGACAGAGAAGACGAAATTCTACCAGTGTGTCGCTAAGTGTTGTAGATGATACAACACCCTCCAAAATTTTGGATTACACTCAATTTCATAGCCTTCCTTCGTCTTTTACATTGTTTTCGCAAACACCGAAGCTTATTTCATGAGCATTATAGAAGTATTCTTTTCCCTTTTGCATGTTGGGTAAATTGTCATATTTTGGCATGATTGGCTATTGCACAATGTGTGAAAGCCTATTCTAATGGTTTCAAGGGTCTACCTTTTTGTATATGAGTTGTTCTAACTGTGTAAATATTTTTCACACTCATTCAAAAATTTCTAAGCATTGTCACACAAGTGTCATCATGGTCATCCTAAAGTGTATCTTAAGTTTTGCACTTGTCGTAAATGGTCATAAAGTGGTCTCATAGAGGGAAATGCATTTTTTATGTGTGTTGGGTGAGAATTTTGTTGTTTTGTTAAGTATTATAAGTGTGAGATCACATTCAAATCCCTATCATTGTTCACATCAGTCTAACCGGTCTTACACTTAGCCATCTCTGAGAAGGCTTCCCGTCTAAGAAACTTAGCTTCACTTCGCCTCCCTGAGCTACACACTGTGAAGTTCCAGTCCTCTAGCTATGACCTTACCCCTTGACACTGCACAATGTGTGGTTCCTACCTCCCAGAACTATTGCACTACATAGTTTTTATGCTCAAGCTCTGACCTTTACCTCCATAATTATGCAATAATTCCTCCCAGTTTGACCTTCAATATGCACTTCTCAATCACAAGCCTCAATCTCATCCCCTTGGCCTATGAACTGTGAAATTGTGTAGTATCCCCACCTCCCTTGTCTCCCAAAATTGCAAAGTGTGTCATATCAGTGATCATCCCCTTAGCCTTTCCCACTAGGTCCCAAAACTGTGTAGCCTTGTCGCTCAATCCTTCCTGAACTACGCACTATGTAGTCTCAGAGCTCGAGATTTTCCCCTGGCTACTAGAATTGTGCATTGCATAATCACTGAGCCCTCTCTCCAAACCTATCGCCTAGTTCCAACTCAGTTAATGGATCAAAATGCACTATATTAGACCAGGGGTTTTTAGACTGATGTTGTCTTGTCATGAGTGAATTGTAGACGCAAGTAGTCTATCACACCATGGAAAGATGATGAAAAAGGAGACGAAGGAGGGAATCTTTCTGGAAGATACACTTGTAGATGAATACACAAGCTAATCAATCAAGAGACACAAAAGGGACATTAGTTTGTGATTACAACTCAAGACTTAAGATCATTGAATTTTCCTTATCACCAAGTCATATGAAGGTGAAAAGAAGAAGAAAACACTCAGAACATAGCAGCAGTAATGGCTTGACATTAGTACATCATCATGCAGTCCATGTCAGCAGTGTCATGTCATGTCATGTCATGAGTATTCATATGCCACACCTTGTGGCCAATGATGTAACATATGTTTCAAAAATGTATTATAAAGTGAAATTCTAAAGGACATGTGTAGAATACGCAAAGTCATGTAAAGTTGAAAACTCATAGAAGGTCAAACATTCATGAGGGTAGTTAAAGAGTCACAAGGAAGGGGAAGCATCACCTCTTGATTATATATACTCCCTCATTGTATAAGCAAAGGACTTTTCACCTTGGCTCCTCTTGTAAAGAATTAGAGAGATAATCTAGTTCTTTTAGGGAGCACGAAGTGGCTCGAATGCTCCACTACTAGAGCTAGGGATGTACATTGTATACATGTGTCTTGGAAATTTTACTTAATAACATAATCTTTCAAGGCCAAAATGTTCTTCAAGCATGGATTATGAATGTTTGTAAGACAATTCTGCAAATTTTTGTATTTCATGCTTTCTTTCACATGTGATAATATAGTTGAACTATTTCATTTGTTTTAGTAGTTATCTTATTGAGAATGTGTTGTAGTGGTTGCTATTGTCGACCCATCCTTGTGGACTATTCCATAGGATATTAGACAAACCTTTCTTCATTTGTTGGTTGTGACGATCGTTGCATCCTCTGTGGACTATCCCACTACATGTTAGATGGATCCTTCTCGTTCATGTGTGTCTCTTCTTGGGTGGTACTATTACCTCTCTCTTAGAGGCTCACTTTTCTCCCCTCTCCACAGTAGAAGAACCTTGACACATTTACAACTCAACACTCACCAGGAACACCTCCTTGCTTTTTGAAGGCACCATTGCATCTCTCTCTCTCTTGGTGACAGTTAGAGCAAAGAGAAATCTTTAAGGATTCAATAACTAATACTTTATACTAGATAAGACTCCTACACCAAATGGTGTGAGGTATAATTGGGACTTCATATCGAGGAGATCCCCTGAATGCTGGCGGGTCAAAACCATCAACATAATGTTAGATGAAAAATTGTTGGGATTGGTAGTATCAGGATTAAAATGTATGATGGTGCTATTATAATCTTAACAGAGTTGAGGCATGTGGATGAGCTTAAAAAGAACTTAATATATTTGGGATTGTTAGATTATGTTGGTTATAAATGTATAATTCAAGGTGGATTTATGAAGGTTTCAAAAGGAATATTGGAAGTCATGAAGGATAAAAGAATTGGGAACACTTATAAGCTTGAAGGAAGGATAGAAATAGATCATGCAATAGTAGCACCTGAAGGTGCAAGTGACTCTACTCATTTATGGCATCAACACTTGGGTCATCTGAGTGAGAAAGGGATGAAGGTATTGGTTGATCGTAAGTTACTTCCAAGCTCGAAATCTCTTAATTTAACATTTTGTGGCATTGTATTTATGGAAAGAAATCTCGAGATAAATTTAAAATAGGAAAACATGTTAGTAAAGGTATCCTTGATTTCATCCATTCAGATCTTTGGGGACCATCTCCTAAAGTATCTTTTGGAGGATCTTCATATTTTTTAACATTTATAGATGATTACTCTAGAAAGGTGTGGATCTATGTATTGAAAATAAAAGTTGATGTATTTGATTCTTTTAAGAAGTATAGAGATTTTGTTGAAGAGAGTAGTGGAAGGTCAATTAAATGTTTGAAAATTGACAATGGAACCGAGTTTAGTTCAAAAGAATTCAAAAATTGTTGCAAGGAAGATGTGATCGAAAGACGTAAAACCATGGTTTATACTCAGCAAAATGGTGTTGTTGAATGCATCAATAGGAATTTTCTAGACATAGAAAGGAGTATGCTCAGTAATGCCAAGTTACAATAGGAATTGTGGGAAGAAGTAGTTCTTACAACGTGTTGTCTGGTAAGTTTATCACCATCAACTGCAATTAACTATAAGATTCTAGAAGAGGTATGGACAGGTCAGCATTGTGATTATTTAAATCTTAAATTTTTGTGGTTGTGATGCTTATTCTCTTATTCCAAAGAATCAATGTTGTAAGTTAGATCCAAAATAAAAAATACTAATCTTTGTTGGATATGGTGATGGAGTTAAGGGATATAGATTATGGGATCCTACTATCCACATAATCATCATTAACGAAGATTTCATATTTGATGAATCGTCACTCATAAAATTAGATACAAATGGTGAAATGAAACAAGAAAAAGTACCAAAGATTCAACAAGTTCAATTAGAAACTTAGTCATATTCAAGGGAGGAGGTATTAAGAAGTGTAGCAATAAAGGCTCAATTTGACTTAGCCTTGGTCATATTAAGTAAATTCGAAATTTCCACATCAATAGACAACTTGGAGGCAGTTAACTGAGGTGACATGGCTCTTTTCACTTAGTTAGCTTAGTAAATTCGAGTTATAGTACTTGGATTTTAGTTATGCATGTGTGATTGCTAATTTGTACCAATCCAGTTCAATTATTTCAATTTTTATTCATTTAAACTAGTTCTAAATGTTGATAAACTAGTTGGAGGTTACTTGCGAAGTGGTATAGTAGTCTAACTCAAAGACGATCCAGTTAACTGATCAATCAACCAAAAATATATCATGCATGCAAGCAATTCAAATTTCTCAACTATGGTGGAGATTCCAAGGTAGAATAACATCAGTTGTAGACTAGTCTTCAGTGTATAGGAGTTGAATGCAATCAGTGATCAATCCTTTGGAATTGTGCAATTAATTTGGAGGAAATTCCAAAAACATAGGGGCCAATTTCCTCAGGATTTGTGCAAGTAAATAGGAGCTTAGGTGGAGGTAGAAATTGACTAAGTCTAGGTCAAATATTTTCATTGATAAGAGAGAACAAATATTCACTTGGAGGTTCAGCTCAGAGTGAGCAAGGAATTGTAATACATTCTCTATTCATCTACTTAATGGAAGCAGGCTTAAGGGGTTTTCACTAGTTGGTTTCCCCTAGATAAATTTGTGTGCTTGTGTATGTGATTGATGCATGCTTGTGAATGTTGTTCTAAATTGTGATTTAATTTTCACAGAGTAGTAGAACATAATTGTGTCTCTTGATTTAAATTAAATTTATTGTGAAGTTGCAATTATATCACCATATTTCTACATGGTATCAGAGAAGCATTCACATTAGAACAAGAATTTTGAATTTGTTCCTTAAGAGGTTCGAATTTGCAGCTTTAGTATAATAATATTTTCAAAGTTGGAAGAATGGACTTCAATGGGCTGATATTAGAGAATGCCTTGCAAGGAAGCCCAAATTTCATTGCATGGAAGGATTTTATGGAGGAAGTGCTTGATGACAATAGATTGTAGGAATATGTCAAGACATACATTCCAAAACCATGATTAACTGATGCCCAGAACCTAGCCCAATGTAAGAAAGATGTAGCCAAGGTGAGGAGAATAATCTTGGAGGGAGTGAGAGACAATATTGTCTGAAATATTTATGGCAAAGAAACCCCTTTTGCAATGTGGAAGCCACTGATTGAGCTATTTAAGAATAACATTGACCATAGAAAACTGGTCTTCAAAGACAAACTTTGAAACATTAAGATGCAAAAGAATGACACTAATTTGTAGCATCTCATGAGATTTACACAAGTTTAGGATGATCTTGGATGGGTTGGTGTGAACATTGCGGAAGATCACTTGGTGAGCCTAGCTCTTCTAGGCCTTCCCACAAGTCAGCATAGCTACCAGGACTCGGTGAACAGGAGGGAGAAATTACCGAATTGGGAACGCTTATGGTCCAATTTGGTACAAGATGAAATCAACAAAAATACCAAAGATGGAAGTTCATCCAAGGGAGAGGATGAAGAAAAATTTTCATTGTTTGGAAAGGGAAAGAAGGGCAAAGGGAATAAATCGTAAACCAAACCAAAATCCAGCCAAGGGGAAAAGCAGAAATACTTGTCCAAAATAAAATGCCTAAATTGTCATGAATTTGGGCATTATGTTACAAAGTGTCCACACAAGAAGTCTAGAAAGAAGAACTTAGGAGAAGAAGCAGGTGAAGCATTGGCTTCACATTTCGAGCTAGAATTCACCCTAATTGCATGCATGTTTAGAACTGTGATGGGGAGTGTGTGGTACTTGGACTTAGGTGACTCATTCCACATGACAAGGTGTGGAGAGTTTTTCAGTTACCTGGAGGAGAAATATCTCTAGATACATATTGAGCTTAGGGATGACGAAAGGTACATTGCTACCAGAATTGGTATAGTAACCTTTAAGAGGAAGTCAAGATCCCCTCTTCGCCTCAAAGATGTCAAGTTTATACCAGGCATGAAGAATAATCTCATATTTGTAGTAGTTTTGGAAGACCATGGCTATGATGTGATATTTAGTAAAGGGAAAGCCTTTTTGAGACACATAGCTACTAGGCATGTGAAGTGGATCAGGGTTTGTGTGAAGAACCTATATAAACTTGATGTGGAATATTGTGTTGCATTAAGCAGTAAGGCAGAGAAAGTTTAGAGTCACGATGTTGGTGAAGTCTGGAACAGGAGATTGGGCCATTTGCACCATGGCACACTTAAAATTAACACATAAAATAAACATTGGCCTCCCTAAAGGATCAATTAAGCAGCAGGATGTTTGCAAGGGTTGTACCTTGGGGAAGTATGTAAAATCCACATTCCATGATCGAGACAACAAAGAAAATGCAGTCTTGGAGAGAGTCCACTCTGATGTTTGTGGACCCTTCTCAACAGCCTCAACTACCAAACATAACTACTATGTTATTTTTATTGATGATTTCTTAAGAAAGTGTTGGATCTTCTTCATCCAGAAGAAGGATGAGACATTATCAAAAATTGTAGAAATCAAGGCACTATTTGAGAAAGAAATTGATAAGAAGGTGAAGGATCTCGAGAGCGATAATGGAGGTGAGTATGTTTCAAATGACTTCAAATATTTTTGTACCAAAGAAGGTATTCGAAGAGAGCTAACAGTGCCCCATAACCCACAACATAATGGGGTGGTTGAGAGAAGGAATTGAAGCAATGTGGGAGTTGTGAGAGCTATTCTACATGACCAAGGCTTACCACTTCTTTTGTGGGCAGAGGCATGTAACACAATAGTATACTTGCAGAACTTGAGTCATCATTGGATTCTTGGCATGATTACACTGGAGGAGGGCTTCTCATGGAGAAAGATGAATGTATCTCATTTCAGAACTTTTGGAGCCTCTATTTACTACCATGTCTCCAAATATTCAAGGAAGAAACTTGAGTTGATAACAGAGTTGCAAATTTTTGTGGGTTACACCAAAACTCCATAGAACTACCAGGTGTGCTTACCTTCCCTCATAATGATACTTGTGTGAAGGGATGTAAATTTAGATGAGTAGAAAGCAATGAGTTTCTCTCTTGAGAAGATGCTGCAAATCCCACTAGGAGAGGAGGTTTTAGCTCCAAAGGAGGAGCCTCAAGAAGTTGTGGAGCAACCAGAAATGGAGGTGCAGAGAGGAGGAAGAGTGGACACATCCACTCGAACAGAACCATCTAGAGAAAGTAGAAAAAGAACCATGGAAGCTTATATATTGGTCTAATATTCAAGCGAGAATGTGGGAGATCCTTCAAATTTACACAGGAAAAGGAGGCCACTTTAGAGTTGGTACACTAGCTACATAGCTGTAATAACTAAGCTTTTAGAGACTGAGCCATCTTCTTTTGAGGAAGCAGTTGAGAGTCCAGTTTGGGTTGATGCAATGGTGGAAGAATATGAATCCATCATGAAGAATAGTGTTTTGGAAGTGGTCCGAAGACCGACAGATAAATTAGTTGTGGGTTCGAGATGGATATTCAAGATTAAGCATGTAGTAGAGAGAGGCATAGAGAATTATAAAGCCAGATTTGTGGGCCAAAGGATTCTCTTAAGTTGAGGGAAGTGATGATGAGTAAACATTTTCTCCTGTAGCAAGGTATTCATCCATTAGATCAATTCTCGCACTAGATCTGCAGATGGAGTGGAAGATCCACCAGATGGATGTAAAAACAACTTTTCTCAATGGTGTTATTGAGGAGGAAATGTACGTAGAGCAACCAAAATGTTTTAAGAAATTCAATCAAGAGTCTCATGTGCGTAGACTCAAGCAAGAATTGTATGGTCTTAAACAGGAACCCCAAGCTCCGTACACTTAAGTTGGTAGTTATCTCACTCAATTGGACTTCACCAAAAGTGAAGCGAATGCAAACCTATATCATATTTTGGTAGAAGGTAAATTTCTTATCATTGTTTTATGTGTTGATGATATAATATTGACAGGTGATAAGATCTTGCAAGGAAGACCTTGCAAGCGAATTTGAGATTAAATGCATGGGTCGCATGCACTACTTCCTCGGGATGGAAGTATGGCAAGGTGATGGGGAATTGATTATGTCTCAAGGAAAGTATGCTACTAAGATACTACAGAGATTTCACATGGAGAGTTGTAAGCCCACTGAGACACCTCTAGTGACCAACTAGAGGAAGGACAATGCCACTTCAAGTGAAGAGATTGATGCTACCATTTACCGACATCTAGTGGGTTCACTGATGTATCTTGTGAACAAACGACTAGATATGTGCCATGTTGTCAACCAACTAAGCCAAGCTATGGTCAGGTCGACCAAATTGTATTGGAAGGAAGCTAAGAATGTTTTATGGTACCTCATAGGTACTAGCCAATATGGATTATGGTACAGACGGACAAGTGAATGAAGTTGTGTGGCTTCACAAATGCATATTGGTCAAGGATTCCATCTAACCAAAAGAGTACATTTGGTGGAATTTTCAATGTTAGGTCAGCAACAATTTCCTTGTACATCTAGAAGCAAAGGTTTGTGGTGCTCATCTCAACATAAGTTGAAAACATGGTTGCAAGTCAAGAAACATGTGAGGTGATCTAGATGAGAAATATACTTGTGGGACTGTTTGGTCTAGAGATGGATCCAACTATGATCTATTGTGATAATCAGAGTTTCATTAATCTCTCTGAGAATCTGGTATTTCATAATTGATCCAAGCATATAGATATCAGGTATCATCATTTACGGGACTATGTGCAAAGGAGGATAATGATATTACAATACATTTTGGTAGAGGAACAAGATGTTGACATCTTGACAAAGGCTTCATCAAGAGGGAATTTTGAATTCCACACGTGTAGGATGGGGGTGGTTGAAAGTCCCTTTCTTACTAAGATGGACTGTTGAGAAGTGTAGCAAGAAAGGCCCAATTTGACTTAGCCTTGGTCAAATTAAGTAAATGTGAAATTTCGACATCAACAGACAACTTGAAGGCAGTTAAATGAGGTGACATGGATATTGTCACTTAGTTAGCTCAGTAAATTCGAGTTAGAGGGCTTGGAGTTCAATTATGCATGTGTGATTGCTAGTTTGTAGCAATATAGTTCAATTATTTCTAGTTGTATTCAATTAAACTAGTTCTAATTGTTGATAGAACTAGTTGGAGGTCAGTTGTGTAGTGGGACAATAGTCTAACTCAAAGATCATCGTGTTAACTGATCAATTAACCAAAAATAACTCATACATGCAAGGAATTCAAATGCTCAACTATGGTGGAGATTCCAAGGTAGTGTAACATCAGTTGTAGGCTAGTCTTGAGTGTACAAGTGTTGCATGCAATCGATGATCAATCCTTGGGAATTGCATAATCAATTTGGAGGAAATTCCTAAAAAATAGGGGCCAATTTCCTCAATATTTGCACAATGAAATAGGAACTTAGGTGGAGGCATAAATTGGTAATTTTGGGTCATAGCTTTTCACTGAGAAAAAATAATAGTTATTCACTTCCAGGTTGAGCTCAGAGCGAGCAAGAAATTATAATATATTCTCTGTTCATTTGATTAATGCAATCAGGCTTAAGTGGTTTTTACTAGTTGGCTTCCCCTAGATAAATCTATGTACTTGTGTATGTGATTGATGCATGTTTACAAATGTTGTTCTAAATTGTGAATTAATGTCTGCGGAGCAGTAGAATAGAATTTTGTCTCTTGATTTAGATTAAATTTCTTGAGCAGTTGCAATTCTATCACCATATTTTTACCAGACGATCATGAAGATGTTCATGAAAAAAATCGTGCTAAAGCAGATGAGGATAAAAAAATCTCTTAGGAAACTGAGGAAATATCACAACAACTTCTACACAGGTCTAGACGGATCAAATATTTTCTTAAAAGGTAAGGCGATTTTATTACATCTGTTGCTTTGATTACTAGTGGTGGACAACCTAGTTGTTATTAGGAAGAAATGGATGTATATGATAGTGATAAATTTAAAGTAGTAATAAAAGAGGAAATGGATCCCTTACAAAGAAATAAGACATGGGATTTGGTGGAACTTCCTAAGGACATGAAGTTTGTCTGTTGCAAGTGGGTTTACAAATTAAAGAAAGGTGTTGATGATACTGTTCAGAAGTACAAAGCAAGATTGGTTGCAAAAGGGTATTCTCATAAGGAAGGTATTGGTTGCCATGATATTTTTCACTAGTTGTATGGTGTAAATCATTCTCGCAGGTAATGGTGCAAGAAGTTTGATTCCTTCATGACGAGCCACAATTTTACCAGAAGTGAGTAATGATCATTATTTTTTCTTTCAAAAGTTGGAAAATGGGATATACATTATTTTAGTGTTATATGTTGACGATATTCTTCTAGCAAGGAAAAGCATGGTTAAGATCAACAGACTTAGATGGCTAGGACTTTCAAAATGAAGGATCTTGGAGTAGCAAAACAAATCTTGGGCATGGTGATACACAAAGAAAGGAAAAATGGTAAGATTTGGTTATCATAATAGAAGTATGTGGAGAAAATACTTTTGAGATTTGATAACAATAATGTGAAACCTGTTCAAATCCATTTAGCTTTCCATTTCAAGATTTCTTCAAGTCTATGTCTTAGTAATGATCAAGAAAAGAAGTATATGTCTCATGTACCATATACTAATGCAATAGTGTTGTAGTAGTGTGCTTAATATATGTGATGGTTAGTAGAAAGCTAGATATTTCACATGTAATTGATGTTGTTAGTAGATACATGGAAAATCCAAGTAAAGAGCATTGGGAAGTAGTGAAATGAGTGCTTTAGTATCCTAGGGCCACAAGTAATTAGTGTATCACCTATAATGGTAGTAGTGATTCACTTTGTGGTTATGTTGATTCAGATTTTGCAGGTAATTGGACAAGAGGAGATCCACTTATAGATATATTTTTACTCTTGTAGGTGGAGCTATTAGTTGGATGTCAAATCTTCAAAACATAGTTTATTTATCCACTACCAAGGTAGAATCAACAATTGTCTCACATGCTTACAAAGAGAAAATTTGGTTAAAAGGTTTGTTGGGCGAGTATGGAAGGATGCAAGATAAGGTGAAAGTATTTTGTGATAGTCAAAGTGTCATTTATTTGGATAAGGATCTAGCTTATCACAATAAGACAAAACATATACCTATAAAATACCATTGTGTAAGATAGGTTATTAATGAAGGTGGAGTGGTGGCTCTGGAAAAAAGATCCATACAACATAAAATTGTGATGTTCACAAAACTAGTTTTGTTAGAAACACTGAAATGGTTCCTGGCTTCACTTGTCTTGTAAGGAAGGTGGGGAATATTTTGGGCATGATATATCAAGTAAATTGTTTTCAACATGGAGATTGTTAGAAGCTTTCAAGTTGTCAACTATTTCCCTATATTCTTGGGATAGTAGCTAAAATTGGTTCCTATGGTTTGGGTTGTTTTTTCTAATTTGAGTTTACACAAAAACCTACAAAAGGAACAAATTTTTTTTTTTATGTAAAAGGTTTCTTTTGTAACTACTTTAAAATTTGTGGACATATTTAGAAAAAATCTAATAGGTTTCTATTTATCCATGTAGGCCTATAGAGACAAAAAGGACACTAGTAAAATGAATGGAGAATGTGTTGAATGGTTGCATAATGTATGTCTATGAGTTGGTTGTTGTAAATCTCCCTTGAATAATAAAAATATTGATCAGCATTGCTTCGTTGATGTTTCCCTCATAAAAAAGGTTTTACAACGTAAAAATTATGTAAATTTCCGTGTTTGATTATTTTGTTTATTTACCTTTATTTTCAGCAATTAAATCTATTTCCAAATTATGATTTCACTGCTCAACTCAATAGTTATACATCTGGTTGTATATGATAGAGGAACCTTAGTTGTATGTGACAGACAAGAGAACAGTCAAACATCTGCCCCATCATTGAATGAACCATGATATGATTATGGTCATGTCCTCATCTTCTCGGAAATATCCATACCGACATCGCTCGAAGAAAAGGAAAGACAAATATTAGCACAGTGGTTGCATCTAAGATGCATTGCGAAGTGCGTCACAGGAGGAGGAGGATACATAAGATCTTGTCTCATAAAGACTATTGGAGAATGGTTACTCAGTGCCTACAACTCTCGGAAATCTAGGGAACCCATCGAAGAATTCATGCCTTCTCTCACTCCTAGGAGTCTAAGAGAGGCTTAGTTTTTCAAAGTATATGTGTGCAAGAAAGGGAGCTTCGATTCTGCCATCCATTGTTTCCAAGGCACACTAAATGTTCTAGAAATCAAAGCATGAGGCATGTTTTCTACATTTCATCTTTAATCAACATAAAATGCACAAAAAGATTGTTGCTCAATCACTCGATTAAATACATAGAAACTTGATTCACCCATATAAACTCGTCTCTCTTATTACTTCTTACACATTACAATGACTTAACCATAAGTATATAAACACCAAACTTACTGAATATAGAACTCTAACTAAACTTCATTTTTCTCCCTAACTACTTCATGCAAACTGATTATACTCGCTTAAATCACACTTCATACTTGGATCTTTGGACTAATTACTATTTCTAATTGCCGTTGAGCCCACCGTCAATGGCCGACGAATCTGCCCATTTCAATGAATTGTGTTGGTCTAGTCCATTAGAAAAAACAAACGTCATGATTGGTTAAGCCACTTGGATCAGATAAAGTCTAATACTAAGATCCATCATATGAATCCATTTTAATTTATTCTTAATTTCTAAGTGATTAAAACATTAATAATAAAAAGTTATTTAAAATAACAAATAGTGATGAATTTGTATATGTGAATCTATGTACACTAATCGGTGTGGCTAACTGAAAGCTATTGATTAGGCCAACCCTAATTGAATGATACAGTTACTATAAAAACAACCTGTTGTTAGAGTGATATTAGCATCTTGTTGTTAGAGTGAGATTTGATTGTGAGGTTGTGAGATTTTGAGATATTTTAACAATTTGATTTTTAAGAGTGAAATCAATGGTTTATTGTTTTTTTTTTATAAATTTACAAAATATTCCGAAATCTATTCCATTATAAATTTCCAAAATATTTTAAATTCTATAATCTAATTCTATTAATAATTCATATTTTATTCTAATTTAACACAAAATATTCTAAAATCTATAATCTAATTCTATTAATAATTCATATTTTATTCTAATTTAACACATGGAAAATAATTGGAAAATAATTATTAATTAATCTTAATAGGATGAAATTTTTGGCTAGTCACGGCCTGTTATTAGATGGGCATTCCCTACAAAAGATTGGAAATAACTAACTTATATTTTTGCCAAAAATGATAGAAACAAATAACATTTTATCATAAAGTGTGCAGCTGATGAAGTTATCGGTTATAAGTTTGATAACAATAACAACCTAAAGACAAACAATCTGAGTGAGTTTTATGAGGAAATAAGTCTTCACCAAACAAGAAATTTCTTACCCAAAATCTATAAAACAGAATCAGCTTAAAAAATTAAATATAAATTAAACTATAATAACAACAGAACAGGTTAAAAAAAAAAATTAAACATAAATTAAGCTATAGTGAGTGGTACCTTATACCGCGAGGTCTCCTGAACTTCATTATAAACCATTTCATTTCGTAACACTTCAGGTTTTCAGATTTGAGGACACATGCGGCTTAAACCAACATATTTCTATTATAATTTAAATGTTTTGATTTTGCCACAGATTATAAATCATGAAATCCTATCTAAAGGGCATTACTATATCGTTGTGATAGATTTTAAATAAATTAAATGACAGAGCAGAGGAAACAGAATGCCGTTGCACCTCAACATGGCCTCTGCTAGCAGCAGAATGTAAAGCATTCCACCTCGGCTATCTTAGCACCAAATCACCACATTCAGGCGGTGATGAGTAGGCTGCCTTATCAGCTCTCCCAAAGTCTCCGTGATTCCTCCTAGGCCAGCCTGAAGGGCTTTGTTCATAACTTGAAACGGAACATCTATACCCATTCCCCTGCAATACTCAATATCATTATTATTCGATCAAGTAAGTGAGTTTTACCATAAATGGCCGATTTTGTTTGCTGACTGGAGGACATAAATTAACAAAGTTTTGAGTAAGAGTACAAATTCTCCATTCCATACATCATATACTTAAAGAATAAATGTGTATTTAATACAGAATTGTTATTTGTATTCAGCAAACATGTGCAGGCTCAGAAAAATATATTTTGTATAACCGTCCATATTGTGTCTTAGTACTTTGATTTTGTCAAGAATTAATGTGTTTCTAAATGTATATTTGAGTGTCTTAGTACTTTGATTTTGTCAAGAATTAATGTGTTTCTAAATGTATATTTGAATATGGAAAACTTTTTGTTGGGTGGTGGAGGAAGTATCAGAGGAAAAAGTGAGAAAATTGTAGAACAAATTTTGGTGAGCCAGTGAAAACAAACTCTTATTTTTTTACTCGTTGAAAAAGCCACAACTTCAGTATAAATATATTTCATGTATTCAAAATTATAATTCAAAATTTTATTATGTTTCTCCTATTTATTCTATTTAACTATAGGTAAAATTTCTCATTTTTATTTCTATTTAATTGGACAAGTAAATTGTGTAAATTATCCTCTGCCACTGTTCTTTTGACAAGACTCTTATACATAAATCTTTCACTTCATACAAAATTATATACACCTAGGGATAAATTTATAATTTTAAAACTATATATATTTATATTATTAAACATTATTTTATTTTTTGACTAATATAAAAAATTAAATGAATAATAAAGTGAAAATTTTGTTTTTAAAAATTTAATAAATTTAAAATATTAATAAAAAATAAATATAATAAATAAAAATAATCTTAGAGAAAGGGATGTTTACTTGTTAAAAAAAAAGAGAATAAACATACCAAACTCTTCCCTTGCTTACAGAAGCAGATTTATAAAATTCAATTAAATTTAATATTCATAATACTTTTGTTATTCTTCTGTTACGTGACTTGATATTCTTTCAACAACATTAAGGTCTTTAAGAGCATTTCTCTTGAGAATTATGTGATGCCAGCAGCATTAAAGTTTTTCATGAGTATTACTTTTGATAATTATGTACTACACTGTTACAAGACTTTATTTTCTTTCAACAACATTAAAGTCTTCCAGAGCATTTCTCTTGAGAATTATGTAATGCCAGTAGCATTAGAGTTTTTCATGAGTATTACTTTTCAGAATTATGTACTGTGTTAAATGTTGTTTTTCATCATATTTTCTTTCCAGCTCTGAGGGAAGGGTTTTATGGTTTGAATTTATATTATGTGTTATTTTTTCTGGGAAAAGTTGTGGCATGTGTGAAACATGTAATATTTTGGATGGATTTTTCACTTGTGGAAAAAAAAAAAAAAAAAAATTATTAGAAATGTCAGATTTTTTTGGGTGGTTTTTCTAAAAACAATGAGATATCTTATTTTTCATATATATATCTTATTTTTTCTAAAACAACTAGATATCTTATCATTGAATAATCTAAATATTTCAAAAAAATTAAAAACAATAAATTCATTTATACATTTTTAAGAAAAACCATCCTCTTGATAATGAGTCTGGGTTTAGATTCGAACATAAAAATGAACATTGTGGAAAATTCAAACTCCTCTCAAAAAACCATCATCTCACCACTATTTTTATCACCTAATTCCGTGATGGGACTGATCCTGTATGTGCTGCCAGATACAAAGAATCAAATGATGACGGATAAAAACTTGAAAAACTTGGGCAAACCTCCCAAGGGGAAAATGTATAATTCGATTCCCCGCTGAGCATCCTAAGGCCAGGAATAAAACAAAGCATCACTGCAAAATTTCAAACGTGGTAATAACGGCTAGCCAGCTCGACGTGAAGGCAGTGGGGGCCTTGAGGTTGCCTTTTGGCGTTCAAAATTGGCTAGACTACCATAACATAAATATTGATTTCTCAGTGACATCACTGGTTTGGAGTCATCCACAGCCTGTGCACCAGTACGGCAATTGCCTTTTACATGAAGCCATCCTTTCACTTTTACTTTTGAGATTCTCAGAACTGAGGGGCTAGGCGTTGGTGATGGAGTTGGAAAAGTTGTCGAATTCGAAGGGGACGGAGAAAACACAGAGTAGTCATCACCTGTAACGGAATTAGCTGAGAAATACTGCTCCATTAATGGAGACGAATACTTAGTATACGCACTTCTCTGGCTGAATCCCGCCACTTCTTCCACATATGTTTTTACACTATTTTCTTTACTAGTTGCGTGTTCACTGCGCGATGTATGAGCCTTGGTTCTCAGCCCATAAAACAGTTCTGAGAGTGTTCCACGGCGGTGCTTTGCTAGATAATTATTCATTTGGTTTCCTGGCATGTTGTTTGAGTTTGCGAATTCGGAAATTTTATCAGAAAATTCTTCTATGATTTCACACTGTTCAGTGCAGATTTCATCATCTTCTTTGTGCGCCCATAATCTTATGATCTCCGTTTGTTCTGCAGCTCTTTTCAATAATTGAGAAGCAGTAGGAGACTGTGGGATCATTGGTCTTCCACCTGCTTCAGCCAGGCATTTAAGCAACGACTCAGGTGTCAGACCAGAGGCCACGGTTGCTTTGACCATGTCATAAGCCGTCATACCATTTTTGTCACAAATATTGATATCCAGCCCTGGTACCGACACCAGTAGGTTCAAAAGCTTTTCATCACTTCTCTTTCCTAAAATTACAGCGATATGCAGTGGGGTCTTTCCATCCCTGTTCTTGCAATTAACCATGGTTTGCAAATTTAGGGTTTTATCTGAAACCAAGTTCTTAATGACTTCCATATGTCTGTCAGGACTCCTGAAACCAGACGCTTTGAATCCCCCAACTGCCAAGTGCAGGACGGTGTTCCCATCGTTATTGATCGTGAGAAACAGAGGTGGGACACGACGTAGAATCTCCTTTACAACACCCCAGTGCCCATTATAGGCTGCTACATGTAGCGCCGCATTTCCATTGTCATCTTGAAAAGTTATAGTACTTGGAGCTGCGGATAGAACCTCCTTCACGGCCTGCAACACCAATAACAACACCAATAACAGTGTTCATTATTTTTAATATTTTTGGTTTTAATTCGACTGAGTTTAATGGTTAAGAGCATATGTTTAAAACTAGAAGGTGGAATATGTATTCACAATAAAATAATTATTGATTTCATGCTTTTGCTATCTATATTCTTTGTAGCACTGTCGTCCAGAGTCGCATTCTTTTGTATTCATCATCAGGTTTAGAGATCTTAATGATGAACTACAGAGGTTGGTTAAAAACATTCATTCCAATCAAACAAAAATGCGGTGACTAAAGAGGACAGTACTACAAAAAAAATTAAATATCTCACAAACAGAAAATCTTATACACCAATTTGATCTCTGATTTAATTATAACTTTAAAATTAGATAATAATAATAATAACACAAAAGTACTAATTTTTATTTCAAATTTGATTAAAACTCAATAAATTTAAGTTTTGGTAATCCTAATTTTTTCAACAATGCTATTACTTTAAATCTATTTATTTTTATTTTTACATAAGAGATAGAGTGGATTTCATATTTTTAATTGAACAAAAAAATTAAATTAATTGATAGATATAGAATTTTATTTCCTACAATTTTAAAATTCAAATCTTAAATATTATCTATGTATAATATATATGACAATTTAAAATAAACACGTATTTATAATTTTAATATTTTTTTAACTAAATTAAGATTGATAGAAAAATATATAATAATAAAAGTAAAAGATTAAATGTTTAAATACACTCTGTTTCAAAAAACCTGCAGAAAGTATAAAGTGAAATCTAATTACATCTTCAACTTCCACCTCTAAAAGCATCGTAATGAAATGTAAATTATTTTATAAAAACTAGCCACTACTATCCCTCTGACATTTTAGGGAATAAATGAATATTAATACCGAATACAGAGGATTTATGGAAGCAAACAGATGTTGATAGCTTCACCTCTATCCAAGCGCTGTAATCAAATGCATTTATGATTACATTTCATTAATACTTATAAAAGTTATGGCACAACCCTTCTTTAATTACAATCAAATAGTTACAGCATTGATTGCAATCAGTACAATAAGCATAGCACACATTTAAAAGAAAATTAATGTTGAATAGTTAAGAATGTACTAACTCTGAACATTTTATCGAAACATTTTTCTTTCCATGTTACATTTCAGGCATAGAAATTTTATGAAATGTAACCTTACCATATAGTTTTAGTTTTATTTTTCTATTTATTTAATATATATGTATTATAGAAATGTTTTTAAATATATAAATTAAATATTTGTTTGCAATGTTGAGATTTTGAGATATTTTAAAATTGTGTTGATAAAAATGAAGTCAATTATTCATGGTTTTTCCATCATAAATTTATAAAATATTCCAAAATCTATTTTGTCTTAAGTTTCCAATTTAAGCTCTATAATCCAATTATATTGACCATTCATATTTTCATCATAATCTAACACATAGACTATAATTATTAATTAACCATAAAAAAAACAAATTGTTGGCTATAATCACTGCCTGACATGGATGGCTGCTTCTCTAAATATTTGGCAATCGAACGGCCATGTACGAGATTAAATTCTCATGTCTGTCTGATTGTTAAATATTCGAGAATTAGCAATCTGATTGCGGAATATTAGAGAATTAACCATCGACATAATCTCAGAGATCACGATGCATTCCTTCCTAACACTTCAGATTTGCAGACACATGCCTGCTTAAACCAACATATTTCTATTATAATTTCAACGGTAAATGTTTTGATCTTTGCCACAGATTATAAATCATGAAATCCTATGTAAATGGCAATACTGTATCATTGTGATAGATTTGAAATAAATAAAATGACAGAGCAGAGGAAGAGGAAAAGATAGGGCGGTGCACCTCTACATGGCCTCTGCTAGCAGCAGAATGTAAAGCAGTTCCACCTTGGCTATCTTTGCACCAAATCACCACATTCAGGCGGCGATGAGTAGACTGCCTTATCAGCTCTCTCAAAATCTCCGTGCTTCCTCCTGTGGCTGCAGCATGAAGAGCTTTGTTCATAACTTCAAACGGAACATCTATACCCATTCCCCTGCAATACTCAATATCATTATTATTATTATTATTCGATCTCAAAGGCTGCTCATGGTCATAATCACAACTAGCGAAACCCAGGATTCCTCTGAAAATTTCCAAGCTATTAGCTCTGGCAGCCGCATACAGCATGTCCCTTAGGCCAAACTCCCCGTTACCAAAAACCAGGTGGGGTTTTATCTTCAACAGTCTCTGGACGATCTCCATATCGCCTGCTGCAGCGGCAGTATAGAGAGCCCAAGGGCCATACCCGGAATCGATGACAGAGTTAGAGCCTACATTCCATTCGTGAAGAATTAGCGCCCGGACGATCAGTCCACGACCCTTCGCTGCATCCGTGAAACGGCACTCGTCATCCCACAAATCTTCGAGGCGGCGAATTCGCGCGAGAGATGCAAGATCTTTAATGAGAGAGGCGTTCAGTTTCAGCAATTCAATGGCAGATTCGACGAATCCATTGGACGCGGCCCAATCCAACGGTGTTGCGAACCACCATTGGTATCCATTGCATTCTTCCCAGCTTAGAGGAATTCTCGTTGCAGCTCTGGTTTCCATGGAGTATTGTCGGTGCAACCAAAAGGGCAAACAAGTCTATAATGAATATGTCAATTTGTTTCATTGAATCCTGGGCCAGAATAGCAGTCGACGTGCCATTCACGTCCTCGCCATTACTGAGTTCGACCCCACCAGAAACCTCACCCAGCGACCCTGAGTAATTGTGCCTGCGACTAAAATACATTAATCCACCGATCCCCCGGCCATTGAGTTTTTATCGGTTACGATGAGATCAAAGTCAACAAGAAGCTTAAACGACTTTGATGTGCGGACCTGTGGATGCAGTAAATTGTTTAGAAATTTCTCAGCCCGACTTCTCAGGCGACGACGCCGGGTGTTAAAGATAATTAGTCCTGATTACTGCCAGACTGCCATATTATTTGAAACCTATTTACTGTATTAAGTGAATAAATCATATGGGGATTCGGTCAAAGTCGATAAGCACCTTCTAAGACTCTATTGTTATTATTAATTTCATTAATAAAAAGCTGACGGTTATTGTTATTATTAATTCCATAATGAGGACAATTAGCTATGGTCCACGTATGTGGATATGTTGGAATTCGGGAGGGAAGTTGTCCATAGTTTGAGCACGAAAAAACGTTATATGTTATATATTCATAAAGGAGAGATATACAGTCATATTGATAATAGAGAAGTAAAGATTGCAGCAGTGCGGATGAGTTTTCAGAATCGGTTGTTTGGACAAAACAAAACCGATAAAAAGATTTTACCCAAAAACTCCCAAACTGTACATTCATGCAAAATTGGAATATATGATCATGATATAGAGGGATTATGTGCCTTTTGGCCTGATTATATATGTGTAAAAAAAAATTTCGCAAAACTGTGAAAAGAAAAGAGGATACATACAAGATATTCTTCATAAAGAAAGGAAATTATGTACCCGGTGGATAGAAATCCTGGATCTGGTAGGAGAGATTGTCGGTCTTTATTTGCATTCTCCAAATATTTGCATTCTCCAAATTTCTTGTGGGGAAGAAAGTCCCATCTTAGATAATTCATCTACTTTATTGTTTAGGTCCCTGTTGATGTGAGTAATAGAGTAGTCCCTTCTGCTGTTCCATAGAGCCGTTGTCCTGTTAAGCCATCCGTCGAGATGTATGTTTTTTATCTTGTGTTTTAATAGGATATGATTGATGATTAATTTTGAGGTCTCCATAGTTTTGAACATTTTTTAAATCCAGAAAGATGCAGAAGGAGATAAGGCCAGCTAAATCCATCACCTCAGCTCTATTGTTTGTACTAGGACTGCCATTCCAGTGTATTTCATAAGCATGTCCAGAGTCTGGGATGATATAAACACCACAAGCGCACGTGCCAAGTTGAGCAGCACCATCAAAGCAGGCACGTGGGATCGCTATGGGATTCCTTGACATTGCACCGCTTCCTATTCTGATCCTGACTTGGCCAGCTAAATCTGTTTTCTTGGTCCCGTTCTGTGCCGCTACATCAAGAGCATTGTAATGGCAGATGACAGAATCGAAAACAGTTGAGGGAGGTTCCTTCTTAGTACTAAAAAGCAAGTCATTTCTGCATTTCCAAATGGCCCAAAGGGTCAATAATGGGATGGCGCGCCATTCTGTTCTCCAGCAACTCCATTCAAAAAATGCCTCGGGAATGGATGGGTAAGAGTGATAAGTATAGCCAAAGTGTACCACGAGCTTCCCCCAAATGATCTGTGTTTGTGGGCATGTGAGAAAGATGTGAAAGTTGTTCTCGGAATTAGCTCGGCAAAGTAGGCAAATGGTAGGCCCACACCAATTCCGTTTTTGCAAATTATCCCATGAGAGGTTCCTGTTATGGAACACTAACCAGGGAAAAATAATGATCTTTGTGGGGCAACCTGATTTCCAGAATGTGGGAGGAGAAATATACGTTGAATATCCAGGGTCAGTTAATAGTAATTGTTGATATATGTGTTTAACAATTACCGCTGAAGTGCCACCGTAACCCTTCCATATGATGGTGTCTCTATTCGTTGTCCGAAAAATGCCCAGAGCTCGTAAAGTGATTAATATAAAATTCCATTGTGACGTCGTTTCCCCGATTAGCTGCAATTCGGTTGTTGATTTCCACACTGGGACCGCTCCAGCCCATTCACGGACGACACTGGCCCAAAAGAAAATGCCTCTACTGTGTAGCATACTGATAAGCCGGTTTGGGATTTGAATTTTTTCAAACGCTCCTGCGATTTCATCCTTACCCATGATGATCTTTGACCCTATCTGAAATTTCCATATGAGATTTTGTTTGAAAAAAAATCAAGTTTTCTAAATCCTCTCCAAATAGCCGAGCCAAGAGGTGTTCCAATGTGGTTCTCCCTAATCCAGAAAGTTATATCCTTGTTCCCCATTTACTTGGCCTAAACAACCGAACTCCAAAAGGACGATCCCATAATTGCTATCCACATTGTTTTACATAGGAGAGCCTTCCTAAAAAGAGATAAATCCAAAATTCCCCAGCCACCCATTTGTTTAGGTCAGGCAAGATTGGCAATTTTACATAGGTGATATTTTCTCTGTTCTTTGTTGCCTCCCCATATGAAATTGGCCATCATCCTATTCAGGCTGCTGATGATTGTTGATGGAATATAATAAAGATGCGCCCAGTATACTATTGTCTGCACAAGAATAGATTGAGATAAGATAGCGCGTCCACCCTTGGATAAGCATTTATATTTCTATGCATCAATTTTCCTGTAAAACCGATATATTATCCATGACCAATCTGCTACTCGGTATCCAACACACTTCAAATAAAACCCCAAGTATTTGAGCCCATGTTGAAGAGGGATAACTTTAATGTTGAAGACCTGAGAGAGAAATGTGAACATGTCCTTGTTATCATCAATGACATGAAAAGATGATTTCCCAACGTTGATATTCATGCCTGTTGCCCTTTGAAACCTTTCCAATAATTCATATGAACAGGTCCATGTGTCTTTGCACAAGATCGCAGTCAGCAGAATATCATCGACAAATAAATTATGGGAAATAAGGGTCCCTCTCCAGATGGGAAGGGGCCTGTAATGTTTTAGGAGAATCACTTGTTTGATATGGAGACTCAGTGAGTCCATAATGAGAATAAAGATCAGGGGAGACAAAGAGCATCCTTGACGAAGCCCCCTTGCTGCTTTAAAAGAAGGAGTGGGAGTGTCGTTTATAAGAACAACATAATTGATGTCCGTCACACACGCCATAATCCATCTAGAACACCTGTTATAAAGTCCGATTTTTGCAAGAAGGCGCCGGATGAAGCCCCAGTCCACACTATCATAAGCCATTTTTAGGTCAATTTTAAGTAGTGCAGCCTCCAACTTTCTAGTGTGAAAAGTTGTCCATAGTTACAATTGTGAAATTTTATTGTGATATGTTCTAGGATTGATAATTTATTAATTTTAACCACAATATCCTTGGTTCCTGGATGCGCATTGGGAGGATGAAGAGCTAGAGTTTCAAGCTTCTGCAAGCGTTGAACTCCATGGAGGGGCGCAAAGGGGGAGCTCCACTCCCTCCTATAGTCAGGCTGTACCCAGCTGAGGTAAGAAACTAATAGAAACTGCTAGAGGTCCTTCAGGAGAAGGGAAAAGGAACATTGAAGAGGAATAAGATTTAACCAAAACAAGGGAGGACAATAGAACAAAATAAAATGAGGAAGAAGACAAGAAACAGAAAACAGAAAACAAATTGCAAAAGGGGCCATGTAAACCCAAGGCTGAAGTCACACTGAGAGTAGTTTAAAATGATCCCGATCTGCATGCACACAGGGACCACATGAGGACCTATGTTATCATTTGTAAATTCATGGGTCTATGGTGCACAGAAAAGTCACTAAAAGTGTGGATTAAATACCACTGGAAACCAAAAGGAGGCATAGACCTACATCTTGGGTCAAAGGGTTTCTTCATCGTGGTCTTTACAGATATTGAGGACAAAGATAGGGTGTTTGAAGGAGGGCCCTACTTCTATGCAGCTACAGGCCTCTACATGCAGCCTTGGATGGTGAATTTTGTTCCAGAGCGAGAGACTTTCACTTCGGTCCCGGTTTGGGTAAGACTTTATTCCCTACCTCTAGATTATTGGAAAATTGAATCATTATCTTCCATAGGAAACAAATTAGGGTGTTTTTTCAAAGCATCTAAGGCCACTAGAAAGGGAAAATATACTTTCTTCGCACGAATATGTGTGGAGATGGATCTCTCTAGAGCTCTACCGGATGAGGTCATCTTGGAAGTTTTTTATGAAGAATGGGTGCAAACAGTGTATTATGAACATATTCCTTTCAAATGTCACAGGTGCCATAAGCATGGGCACCTATTTAGAGACTACCCTCTCAGTAAAATAGAGAACAAAAGTAAAGCTACCACAAGGAAAGACGCTGAAAACTTTCACAAAGTGGGATATAGAGGAAAAGGGGGCAAAAGGGGGCCAAAGAAACATCAAACAAAAGGGAAACAGGCCAGTCTGAACAGGTTCCAAGTACTAGAAGAGGAGGAAGAGACAACAAAGGTAGATTAGGTAATGGAAGGTAGCCCAGGGGAGAAGGAGAAAGAAGAAAATAATGGGCAAACACAAGATATTAATAATCAGAAAGAGACTACGCTGAGTGATGGAGAACTGGAAATGGACCAAGAAATGACCCAGAGTGAGATGGAAATGGAGGATCATGAATTGCAAGATATTCTTGATAGAGAACACCTAGATCTGGAAGGGTCCTTGAAATAGGGGACCATGGGAGGGGTAGAATCACTACCTCAAGAAGAGTTCAATAGAGTACAACAGTTGTTCCTATGGAAAACTCACATTGAAGGGATGGAAAAGCAAAGAAACAATGGAAGGCACAGCAATGAAAGTGTGAAAACTATGAAAACCACACCAAGATTAGCTCCTAGAAATCCAGGAAAGAAAAGAGGTAGAAAAAAGCAGAATGAGTTATTGATGGAATGTGGAAAGCTAACGATAGATTTAGGTAAGATGAAAGATCTAACCAGTTACTCCTTTACAAATCTTTCATAATGAAATTCACATCTTGGAATATCAAAGGTCTAGGTAGTAAAAGAAAACAAAGAATATTTAGCAATAGAATGAAACAAGAAGCTCTAAATATGTTCTTTATCCAGGAAAATAAATGTTCCATTCAAAAAATAAAAGAAATACACAGCAATTGGCTCAATAAATATGAGTTTCTAGAAGTCAAAGCAGATAAAACAACAGGAGGCATACTTACTCTTTGGAAGCCCCAAAAGATTGGGATAATAGATGTTGAGGCATCTAGGAATTATTTATCAGTGGTGAAGCGAACAAAGTTCCTTCTATAAATTAATTACTCCAAAAGACTTGGAATATCAAGATATCCATTAAGGATATAAATATTATATTAAATATATGAATAAGAATAAGAATGATAATGATTTACAATGCGAACAAGAAGCTTTCTTATATATCACGCAAGTGTCTCTTCATGAAGAGTCATGTCCTATTAGACATGCCTCTTCAACCTAATTATTAGCTTAACTTAACTATTATCTATGATTATTATCTTTTACATTATATTTATATTATTTATATATTTTATTCGTTACAAGTGGTTATTCAGCTTATGGGAGATAGGGAGATTTATCTGGTTACAAATATTATGGCCCCCAAATACCGGATGATAAACTCAGGTTTCTAGATTCTCTTGTAGAACTAAGAGATAGACATGTAGGAGTACCATGGATCATGGGTGGGGACTTCAACATGATCAAATCACTTTTGGAGAAAAAAGGGGGAACCAGAACTTTAAGTAAAGACTCTATAGCATTTCAAACTTTTATAGACGATATGAAGCTAGTTGACACTGATATGAGTAATTACCTCTTTACATGGAATAATAAGACAGGAGGAGAGTCTCAAGTAGCCTCAAAGTTAGACAGATTCATAATCTCAGAGGACCTTATGCTCACCGACAAGGAAATGATAGTGAGAATTCTCCCCTTTGGAGGCTCAGACCATTGGCCTATACAACTTGAAGTTCAGGGCATTGGCACCACCAAGAACAGACCTTTTAGATTTAAGAATATCTAGCTCACACACCCAGAATTTATCAGCAACATTGCAAAATGGTGGACAGAAGATCTGCATATTCAAGGTACAAGAATGTTTCTGCTACACAAAAGACTAAAACACATTAAGCTCAGACTTAAAGATTGGAACAAAAATTAATTTGGTAATATTTTTGAAGTGAAAAAGGTTGTTGAAGATAAAATGCAGGAACTAAATCAAGCCCTTATCATGGATGGCTTTGATAGAGTCAGAAATGATCAAGTCACCAAACATCATCAAGACTAGGAGAACTTATGTAAACAAAAGGAAGGAGACAAAAATATAGAGTTCAATGGCTAAAAGAATGGGAGCGAAATACCAGATTTTTCCACAGACCCACCATGGCAAAAAGATGCCATAATAGGATCTCTTCAATCAAGGACGTCGGAGGTCAACTACTCAATACCCATGAAGATATAAAAATTGTGTTAGTTCAGCACTTTCGAGGTATAGCAGAGGAGACCATTTCAGACAAAGCTCATTTTATCAGGGACTTAACAAGGAATATACCTAGGCTAGTAACAAGAGAGGATAATTTCAATCTCAATAGGCCAGTGACTAAGGAGGAGGTTAGTGAGGTCATCGAAGAAATGCAGAATGGTAAAGCGCCAGGCCCTGATGGTTTCAATGTGGATTTCTTTAAAGCTTGCTGAACATTGTTAAACAAGATATTCTGAATGTAGTGGAGGACTCCAGGATGAATAGAACCATTTTGAAGGTGCTCAATATGCCCTTCATCTCTTTGATCCCCAAACAGGACAATGCTCAGACTCCTGACAGGTTTAGACCCATAGCTTTGTGCAATATGGTGTATAAGATAATATCCAAAGTTATTGCCAATAGACTCAAACCCCTTCTTCCTACTCTAGTTTCTATGGAGCAATCAGGTTATGTGGAGGGTGGACGAATTCTCAATAACATCATTCAAGCGCATGAGGTGGTTCATTCATTATTAAGAAATAGGAAGGCGGGAATGATTATGCAATTGGACCTAGACAAAGCTTATGACAAGTTGAATTGGACCTATATCAGGAAGGTCCTTCTAGGCTTTGGATTTGACCATAACTGGGTAAGATGGGTTATGGCCCTGGTAACTTCTTCTAGCTTTTCAATTTTGGTTAATGGTTCTCCTTCCAAGACTTTTACTCCTTCAAGAGGCCTCAGGCAGGGAAATCCACTCTCTCCCTTTCTCTTTATCAGTGTGATGGAAGGACTTGGTCAATCTATCAAGCACGTGAAAGAAGTGGGTAACATCAAGGGTTTCCAACTCTCTAAGACTGGACATGCTTTGACCCATCAAAAATTTGTTGATGACACTATGCTACAGGGTATCCCCATGGTCAAAGAAGCACTAGCTTATAAAAAAATCATGTGTGAATTTGCCATGGCTACAGGTATGGAGGTAAATCTCTCCAAATTTAAGATTTATTTCTTTAATACTAATATTGCTATCCAAAGGAATATCTCCAGAATTCTGGGCTTTCAAAGGGATGTCCTTCCTTCCAA
The DNA here is from genome assembly GCA_000404065.3 of Pinus taeda. Classification (NCBI taxonomy): domain Eukaryota; kingdom Viridiplantae; phylum Streptophyta; class Pinopsida; order Pinales; family Pinaceae; genus Pinus; species Pinus taeda. The sequence continues at coordinate 204,915 of APFE031570107.1, forward strand.
ATACTTGGGAGTTCCTCTAACTGATAAACCTTTGCACAAGAGCATTTGGGAGCCAGTTATTAATAAGGTACAGGATAAAACACGGAAATGGACTATTAGATTTTTAAACTTGGCAGGTCGGTTAGTGCTTACAAAGGCTGTACTTCAATCAATCTCCGTCTTCATGCTTTTAGCCCTGCCAGCTCCAAAAGGAGTTTTGCAACAATTTAGAACCATTCAAAGAGACTTTCTTTGGGGTAAGGGGGAGGAGAGAAAGAAATGGGCCTTGGTAACCTAGGATAAGATTTGCAAACCTAAAAACCATGGAGGTCTTGGATTGGATGATCCAGAAGTACTAAGCAAAGTCTTAGGGGAAAAATTATGGTGGCATTGGGTAAAAGATCCAAAGGCTCAGTGGGCTCGTATTTGGAAAGAAAAATACACTAGCACTTGGCAAGATAATGATCACATAAGGATGACTAGCATCATAAAAGGTTCCTACATCTGATATAAAGCCTAGGAGAATAGAGGCTTAGTGCAAAAAAATAGCTTCTAGGAAACCAGAGAGGGAGATCTTGCTTTGTTTTGGGAGGATAAATGGCAACAAGAACCTACACTGTTAAGAGAGGACTTTTTGGACCTCAAGAAAGAAACTAGTACCAAAGGGTTACTTAGGGTAAAATATTTTGGGATCAAACTAATAGTGAAGGAAAATGGAGAACCTGGAAGAATATAGAATACAGGGATGATAGCCCCTTGAAGAAAAAGTTGACGCACTTCTGACAATGTTGGACCAAAGGAAAATTCTAGTTTCAGAGGGTCATGACCAGCTTAGATGGGGCAACAATAATGAAGGTACCTCCCATCTTAAGGAGGCAAAGCGCATAAGCCTAGAGCTGGATTCCAATGAATCGGATAGGGTTTGGCAGAAGCTATGGAGGCATCAAGGATGGATGAAAATAAAACTCTTCATGTGACTGGTGCATCATAAGAAAATTCTAACTTGGGAAAACATTCAGAAGAGGGGTGTTCTAGGACCTTCCAGATGCTAGCTCTATGAAGCCCAAGAGGAAACAATGGAGCACCTTCTCAATATTTGCATTTTCACCTCTAGGTTGTGGGATACTTTTGCCACAATTTTCCAATAGACAGACAGGGACAAAGGAAGCATTATCAATACCCTTAATAACTGGAGATGAAACTTCTCTAATTATGAATTTCTTCACTCAGCTTGGGCTTTAACTCCAAGCTTCATAATATGGAATGTCTGGAAAGAAAGGAACAACAAAATCTTCAAAAATGAAAAAAGTTCCTCCCAACGCATTATTGAGCAGATCTTAAGATAGCTTAAGGAGACGGTAGGTACTTTAGTGTGAACTTCCCCAAAGAATCCACCTTCAAAAGCTAAAATGCAGATACTTCTTCAGTTGGATATGCAGGGGCTTTTTCCACAAGGCATGGACAGGAAGGTGAAGAAACTGGACAATAAGCCAGATTACTGGTATCCTCCCCCTCAGGGTTTTTTGAAATGCAACATTGATGGGGCCTCAAAAGGCAACCCGGGTATTGTTGGTTTTGGAGGGGTGTTAAGGGATGAAAATGGCTACATCCTTTTTATTTTTCATTGCCATTTGGGAAGAGCTACAAACAATATGGTGGAATTAATGGCACTTGAGCAATGTTTAGAAATTGTAAAGCAGGATAATCTCTAGAATATAATAATTGAAGCTAATTGTGAGTTAATCAAACTCGATCAAGAGAATCTGTTGTGGTACAGAGCCAGAAAAAGTCTCAAGACACTGGAGGCTGCTTCAGGTCTTTCAAAGGATTCAGTTTCACCTTCTGTACTTATGAACAGTGAGTTTTACTCATGTGTGAAGGATGAAAAATAAATTGGTGGACATTCTAGCCAATCAAGGGGTGCTCTGTACCAAAAGCAAGGTCAAGTTGAGTTGGCAAGAGATACCTTAGAATAGATTAAGGGAGCATTGTCTCGATCAAGCGGAGGAGGACAGAATGTTATTTCGAGACAGAGCCACAGAGATGGGGTCTAGTTGATTTGCATTCATTATGAAGAGTTATTTTAGAAGTGATGTCACATTTGGGATGTAGGTCCCTGTTTGCCTCCTCAACCCAGGTAAGCGCAAACCTAGAAGTCTCAGGTGGAAGTTGCTTGGTAGATGGTGTTTCTCAGATGGACGGATGGAGAATAGCAAGAATGGTAAGAAGATTTTCATCTTCCTGTGGTTCATGCACCTGAGGAGATGGGATGGTGCGAGGGGTAGGCTTTCTCAGCAGACTCAAAACCCTCGCATTACTTCCTATGGGGTCAATACCACCCTCGGGGTGGTTTCTGGTTTATCGCATGCCCTTAAAGCCGGGAGCAATTTTTTAGAGTTGGGAGCGATTTCACTCATCACACGTGGCCAAGGTTGGAGAGAGAATACTGCCCTCATCGCGTAGTAATTCTCTGTGCTTTTGGCTCATGCGATATGATCCTCTGCCGTTGGATCAGGCAAGGAGAATCAATGGTCAAGGAAAAGCATGCATGTTGGTGGGTCCAGGTCGTTTATCGCGCGGTAATTCTTCGTGCTTTTGGTTCATGCGGTATTATCCTATGTTGTTGGATCAGGTGAGGAGAATCAACAGTCAAGGAAAAGCGTGCATGTTGGTGTGTTCGGGTCTTTTATTGTGCATGTTGGTGGGTCCAGATCTTTTGACCTTTTACGAATTGTTTATTTAAGATTTGAGTTACTATGAGTCTGTTGTTTGGGTCTTTAGGACCTAGTTGGTGGATTTGTATTTTGGTGAGGCTTTTACCTAGGGCTAAAAGGTTTAGCCTGTGGTTGGTTGTATTTTATGCAATTTTACCCTTTGAACATTTTTAATAGAAGGCATGACTCTTCCATTAGCAAAAAAAAGTTAATTTATTAATTTTAAATTTAAAGTTTGATTTTGGAAAGATATAATCGAATAATCAGATTGGGAAATTAAGTTTATAGATCAAGAAATAAGGGATATTTATATTCATATATAATATAGAAGTGATGCAAACATGGTGTATACAAAGGTAGAGAAATTGTCTGGATGTTTAAAATTGGTTGGAATTTGGTCAAAAATATTTTAAGAAATCTTGCAGTATCAATGTTTAAATCATATTTTTGATAATAGGAATAGATTAAGCATTATTAAAAACCTTTCAAGCACACACAATCTTGAAATTTGATAGTTGTGACCTGGATTTACAAAAATCTTTACTAGATTTTATCAAAATATTGAGAGAATTTCCATAGTTTTCAAGGGAAAAAAGCAAGCTAGTTAGACTAACTAGACTTATAATATAAGAAAAATGGGTATTTCTATCACACTCATATATATAATATAAAAGTGATGCAAATATTTCCTATAATTTTTGTTTGTATATTTTGTTCGTTATATTTTAATGATTTTTTTTCCTTTTAACAATTACATTAAATGATATTATAATATTAATTTTTTTGTTAATATTTTTTTAATGGATCAATTCTCAATTAATTTATGCAATCATTTAAGTTTTTCTTTTGGTGGATCCAGTTGTTACAACATCATATTAGTCTTAATACTCAAATTTACATCATTTGAGGCTTTCTCCTTTGTAGATCTTTGTGGGCTTTGTAGAGAGTGCCACGAGTTTTCATATTGGTCCTCATACTCAAATTTACATCATTTGAGGCTTTGTTCTTGGTAGATCTTTGTGGTGGCTTGTAGAGAGTGCCGCAAGTTCTCTTAAATATAATGGGTCCCTCATCTACAATACGACTAATGTTTATCCTTATCCATGATGAGATTACCCAAGTTTGCAAGGCAAATGGATGGTGGATGAATTGACTCTCAGATACATACCTTGTCCATGTATCTCATTTTTCAAACAAACATGTCAAAGAAAAAGTTGCAACATGCAATTATGCATCTAAAAGGCATAGTGTTGGATGATGGAAAGACACATTGGAATGCTCAATGGTATACATCGAATTGGGTGAATATTCTCTTGGATGATGGCAAGACACATTGGAATGTTCAATGGTATACATTGAATTGGGTGAAGGTTCTCTTGCTAGTTAAATTCAAGACCCTACCATGAATTGGATAGAATTTGCATAGTTGGGTGAGGAAAATTTTATTCGTCTAGGAATTACTAGTCGTTGTAAACTAATTGGATTTACATTCTCTTATTTTCAATCATTGTAAGCTCATTGGATTTACTTTATCTTATTTTAAAGGTAGTCTAAATAGTGTTGCATTGAAAAATTCCCAAAGCATTAGGTATAACTTTTTATTACTAATTTAATTCAGTGCTCATTATCATGGTTAATAGTTGACAACTCCATTTTCTTAGAACATAAGTGGAGATGCTTGATCAGGACATTTTGAACTAAAAATTCTCCCAATCTCTTATAACATAATTAAAGATTAGGAGTTCCCTATCTTTACTTCACAATCTCCTTAAGCACCTAATCCAATATGGTTTCCCCCTCCTAGCCCTAAACTCTCTATGACCTTAGCCTTACCTTTTCATCCCCCATCCTCACCTCACTACCACTAATATTGCACTTGAAATTAATTTGAGTCACCTACCTCTCAAGATTATAGGGATCTATAGTATCAAACTCCCCAAAATGATCTCTTATACTATAACAACTCAATGCTTACCTATCTCTAGTTGATTCATCCCTTCCTGAAGAGTCACTGAAGGCTCTAATTTCCATAACCCTGATGAGATTTTGGTTAAACTCGTAACTCACAATTATAATCCAATGGCTCACAAGGCTTTGTTCACTTATAACTATGTACAAGATTAAATATCTTATTTTCTATTTGATTTTAGATGATGGCGACTAGAAGAACCTAATCTCTACATCTATGATCTCTAAGTCGAATTGTTCTATTATATTTTGTCATGGGGCTTATCACTTGGGGTTGATGACCAATCATAGCCAATGCTTCTTTCTGAGTCATTGTTTCTTGGTTACATATTCCATTCCCCCCTTTTTGTAACAAAATTGAATGTGATGCCATATCTTTGGACTATGCTACACTCATTTTGGATAGGAAATGCATAATATAACTACATTAGAACAAATGCAACTTACAATACAATGGGAAAGCATTTCAAATTATTTCTTCCTCACATAATGTGCCCAAACTTGTATTTAGCCATGTTGTTTTCAAACAAGTCTCACTAGAAATGTCTCCATTTATTTGTAGTTCAGCTACTTAAATAGCATCAAGACACATTAGATTCCAAGGTTGGTCCAACAACTCTTGGAGGATTATATTGATGCATTTTTTTGGCAATAGGGTCTACCACAATTGAGAACTATTCAACACTCCATTGACCTCCTACTTTGTGGGGCTTTAATTAAAGCACCCATATATAAGTTGGATAATGAAGAGAGTGTCGAACATGAAATACATTTGCACCAACCTCTAGAGGAAAGTCATATATAGTGTAGAATTGATCCGGATTGGATCTCATATTATTTTCATCCATCTTGATAATTTTAGAGTGGAAAAATCAGAGGAATTATTACACAAGGCCATATTCCCAGTGGATCCCAGTTTGGCTAATTAGTGTCTGAAACCTTTTGGAAGTAGTTTGAAGCATTGAACATCTTTTTTGATGGGTCAAAATTTTCCTCTTAATGGAATCACGCTCTAGTTTTATTTTACACATAGATATATTTCCAATGCCACAAGAATCACTGCAATCAGAGTCTGTATGAAAAGTTTTTCAACCCAGAAGTTGTCCTTCCTATTTTGACCACCATCATTCAAGAAGATGCCATGTCAACACCCATTATTCATGGAAAAGGGGCTAACCACATGATGATGAAGAATATTGTAGAAGAGTTTAAGGAGTTAAACTTAACCACTAGTAGGCTATTGGGTTGTGCAGTAAGCAAGCTATTTGAATGCATTTTGTTCCATAGATAAGTAGAGTAGCGAATAGTGGATATAAAGAGAGAAAAGAGAGAGAGATTGTGCACTATAGTAGCACATGGGCCACATGTTTCACTCCTTTTTACTTGCATCTATTTCCACTTAGAGAAAGACAGCATGGAGTAGCCTCACCTTTCGGCTAGATTATCTCCCATAAGGGTTTTCAAGATCATATTTTATGTTCATTGTGGTTTGTAAGTTTTATTTCGTTGATATATATTTTCCATATTTTATCTATTACATGAATAAGAATAACACAATAATTAATGAATCCATAAATCTAAGGAGAAATTAAATGTCATGGTGCAAGTTTCAAATTTTCAAATATGTTAGAAGATCTATTGTGAAGAATTTTCTAGTGGAATATCCACAATAATTGTTGGATGATGTTGGTCTTAGAGAAGGTTTCTTCAGGTATATTGTGGGAATTTACAGAGGATCTGAATTGGTTAGGTTGAAATTCATAAAATGATAGCCATGTCCGATGAATTTCAAAGGAGAGGTTTGTGGAGTTAGTAGCATAAGTTGTATATATAAATTATAATGTGATCCTCCTCGTCGTATCCCTGATCAATAAGCTTGGGATATTCAAATAATATGGAGGTTCTAATGCAGAGGTTAGATTAGAAGGGGGATCAAGGAATCAAGAGGAACCAAATTGGGGGCCTAAGAAGGAACTAGAAAAGGAAAAACCCAATTTGAGTATTCTAAGCCATTCACAATCCTTGTTCAAGATGGAACCAAAGGTTGACATCAAGATGTATCAAGGAGATATTGTTGATTTGAAGTTAAATCACTAGTATGTCGAGGACCAATGGATCTAGTAGCATTAATTTACTCAGAGCATACAAGAGTATGCCCCAAAATTTATGAAGATGGAAATAATGTTGGGTATATCTTCAAAGAACACAAACATACTTCTTGAGTATTTGGAGCCATATTTGAAGGCAAGTGATTATGTTCAAACCTATAACGATAGGGGTGAATGCATGAAGATGGGTTACACTTTTTGGCAAGTGCACAAGTTGGGAGGAGAGAAAAGAATCTCAATTGAGTTGTTTAAGGGCTCAAAAATAAACCCTCAATTGAGTTGCTACATAACCCACAGTTACCTAGGAGCTCTTTCAAGCTACATGCTTGATGGAGCTAAAACCTCAATCGATTGTTTTTTAAACTTCTCGCTGAAATCACAATAGGGATTTTATGGTTGAAAGGGCTCGATCATGCTATAGCTTAATCGAGCCCTTGTTTAACCATGTCAAGACCTCAATTGAGTGTTAAACCCTCAATTGAGATATTTCAAAATATACCTTAAGCGCTCGATCGATCTTTCTAAGTGTTCAATCAAGCTATTGAAGGCCTAAAAAACAGAGTCTTACTTCCCCTTCTGCAAATTTCTTTGCTACACCATTTTGTACCCTAGCATAATTTAGACAGAATTTGTCCTTAAGTGGCAGAATTGATCATGTTAGATTCGTGAAGGAATCCTCTATCCAATGGCATATGAGTTTGACATTTTCAAATTCATGTGATATTTTCGTCTAATTTCTTTTAAACACAATGCTTGAATTTTTTTTGATAATTTCAAAGGGGATGAATAAAAAACCAATAACATAAAATATACAAAACAAAAAAAATTCAACAAATACAAATATTTTTATTTATGAGTCATATTCAAAAGGGTACTCTTGGTTTTTTATTTTATTTAAATAGAGAAAAAATATTATATGAACACATGTGTATGCAAAATTAAATTGAACTATTAGTTCGTCAACTTCAAAAAATAATAAAAAATAGAATTTTGCATAAAAAAATAAATTTTTAATATGCATAACTTATTTCTCTCTGTGTAGATCATGCTCAAATATATATTTTTTTAAATTACACATTTTGGACTTAATTATGCTACGTGAACTCACACATACCTCTTAAGATGTGTAAAAAATTGCAAGGACAAACAATTCATTTAATGGAAAATTGACAGATTATACAACACTAATTTGTTTTGCAAAAATTATCATTACCACAACAACATAATTCTTCACATATTGTCATTTTACTCCGAATGAAAATTCACAACACTTATATGAATTTTTAGGGCTTCAATTTGATAAAAGAGTAAATTTTGAAATTTCATCACCACATTTGGCCCAAAAGTGTAACCCATCTTCATTCATTCACCCATAGATAAGGCATGTGTATAGGAACAATACTTGGAGAACATAGGCTAAAAGAAATGGAAAAGAAGTGATTCAAAGCATAAGAGTATCATGAAGCTTCCAAGGAGGGGAAGAAGAAGTGGAAATGGGGGAGATAAAAAGGTAACAAACACAATACATCAATGCAAAGATCCAAGAAACCACTGCAACAACTATAACATTGATGGTTATACAAAGGAGAAGTGGTTGAAGTTGCATCTAAATCTTAATCCAAAGAAAAAAAAGAAATATTCTAAGAAGAAAAATCTCATGGCCACATATTCGAGTAATAAGATGGAAAGAAACTTGCACATGGATGAGAAGAATGTTTATGAATTAGTTTAGAAGGGGGTGAACGTTAGTATCCTTCATAAATAGGAATAGAATGTTGAAAATGTAGTGAGCAAGGTCTTTTGGCTTGTGCCTTAGCCAATGAAGACCTCAAGTTGTCTTCATGAGTTAGGCTTCAATTAGGATGAGTTATTTCTACTTTTCAAGAATAATAATCTAGAGTGCATGTGTAGTGTTGGAGGTCTAGTTATGTGGATCCTTCTTCAGCTTAACTATAGGATTGGTTGACAGTTATGAGTTAAATTTAGGACGAGTTGGGACTTTAGTTATTTATTGAAGGAAGTATGATTTATAACTCCAATGATGATTGGAGAGAGCCAATTTGACTTAGTCAACTTCTCAATCAAAACTCTTCTAAATTTGTATTTGCCTAATGTAGCATGGATCAAATCTACAAAGAGGAGGACGAAGGCACAAGGAATCATGATGAATTTTTTTGTGCACAAAGGTTTGTGAAAACACGGAGCTCACAAGTTGTGAGAGAGCCTTGTTTGTGGAGAGTGTAGAAAGCTTGTGTCCCAAGTAATAGGAGATTACAAGAGCACTAGGATTTAGGAGTTGGGATCAAGGATTAGGAGTGAAAGTCTAGGCTAGATCAGCACGAGAACAACTTTGTTCTCAAGAGACAGATTACTTTGTAGTTAATCTATTTGCTCAGTCAATAAATACCACATAAAGGATAGGGTTTTCCCAAGAAAAATTATTGTGTTATTGTGTGACTGTTTTTTTATCTTTATGATTATTACATTGCTTATGTGTGCTGACAAATTTTGTGTCTTAGTGGAAAAAAAATAATTTCATATTGTTCATTATAGGCGTTGCAAAATTTCGTGGAAATAAACATGGTATCAGAGTAAATATTAGCATAAATACCCACAGCAGATTGACCAATTGGTAGACAATGCAGAGTAAGGAAAAGGCTATTGCTAGAGTTTCGAAGAGATTTTTTATTAGGTTGAGAAGGAATTTTTTTTTACAGGTGAAATTTGACTCAAAGAGGAAAAGAATACGATTACAAGAAAAAGGGGTTGGAGGTGTCATGGTGGCTGATAGACTTGATAACTCACTAGCCACCAAAGTAGCCAGCAGCCGCCAGGGCGTAAGTGCAGCGGGAGGCAAATGGACCAACAACCAATCAAGCTGGTTGAACTAGCCATTGTAGTGATTGCTAGAAAATAGGGGACATAATAGATTAGGTCAAATGCAGATCAGTCGATAGATATTTAGGGCACATTGGTGAGGGGTTGACAGGCCATGACAAATATTACAACCAACTGCCAATGGAGAATTGGGCAGAGGTATCAAACAAAACTTGGAATGGGTTGAACCAAGCATAAATTAAAAGAATAGGCATTCAAGAAATCAGCAAGAGCTGACCAACAAATAAAGAGATCAGGATGACGTAGGGTGAGTAGTGGTCAGTTGGGTTGACGTAGCCATGAGGAGAACAATGTGATTCAAAAAGAAAAGTGACCAAGCTCGAAAAAACAAATCCAAGTCAGTCGTCGAGATAATATTGTCAGATGAGATAAATGACAGAGCTAGAAACAAACGTTATACCACCAAGACACAACCGTTAGGTTGTGTGGGTTGTAGCAAAGACAACAAATTAAGTAGAAATCCAACCAAAATGTAGCAAGGTCAATCTAGTCGAGATAGTCGATAGTAAGGAGCACAGTGAACTAGAAACCACATAGGAAAATAACTATCATAGCTTCCAGTGAACGAGGATGCATCAAGTTGTCCAGTAAGAACAAAGAAAAAGAGGTTAGCTACGTATGAGTTCGTGAGTGGAAAATCAAAGTTTATGACAACTGATAATAGGGAGTTGAGAAAGTTGAAGTGTCTAAAGACTTATGTCATTTCTCCCTATATTCTCTAGCCAAAAGTGGCACAAGACTACTGTAGTTAGGAAAAGTAATTATAATGGCTACTAGACTATTGAAGTGTTTGAGTAGCACAAGAAATTTTTGGGCAGGAAGCAAAGGGGCAGTCTAAGGAAGTGTGTAGGAGGTTTTGGGCAATAGATAGTAGTTTTGAGTAGAAAACAACATATTCAATTAAAGGGTATGGGAAACATGCAATAGAGGGCCGAGTCATTAGCCTCAGGGAAGATATGGTGAGCATGGTCATGTAGGATGCTCAGGAGCATAAATATTTTAAGAGCATGGTTGGAAGGAAAAAGATTTTAGATTAGATTCCACAAAAAGAAGCAGGGAAGTATTGTAGTTCAAAGGGAGAAACTATAGTAGTGAATAACATGGTGGTGAAGACATGTCCAGGTGGATAAGGTTCTTCCAAAAGTACCTTCTTTGCTAAGAGGGAGTGTTAAAAATGTAGCAAGTAAGGTCTTATGGCTTGTGCCATATCCAGTGAAGACCTCAAGTTGTCATCATGAGTTATACTTTAGTTAGGATGAGTTATTTCTAGTTCTCGAGAATAATCATCTAGAGTTCATGCGTAGTGTTGAAGTACCAATTATGTGGATCCTTTTTCAGTTTAACTACAGGTTTGGTTGGTAGTTAAAATTCCAGTTTAGGATGAGTTGGGAATTCAATTATTCATTGAAGGAAGGACAGGTTATATCTCTAGTGTTAATTGGAAAGAATACCAATTCGATTCAATCACCCTGTCAATCACAATTCAAGTTCTAAATTTATACTTACCTAACTTAGCATGGATCGAAACTATAAAGAGGAGTATGAAGGCAAATGGAATCATGAATTTGTTTGTGCACGAAGGTTTATGAAAATATAGAGCTCACAGGCTGTGAAAGAGCCTTTTTTGTGGAGAGCGCAAAGAGATTTTGTCCTAAGTAATAGGAGATCACAAGTGTGCTAGGATTTACGATTTGGGATCAAGGGTTGCAAAGAAAAGTTTAGGCTAGATCAAAAGGAGAACATCTTTGTCTCAAGAGAAAAATTTCTTTATATTTGATCTATTTTCTTAGTTAATAAATACCACATCAAGGAGAGGGCTTTCCCAGTTGGGTTTCCAAAAATAGATAGTGTTATTGTGTGATTGTGTTTTTATCTCTATGATTATTCCACTACTTATGTGTGTTGAGAAATTCTGTGTTTTGGTTAAAAGAAACTAGTTTTAGATTGCTTATTATAGCAGTTGTAGAATTTCATGGAAATCAACACAGAAGGAAATGACTAGACTCTTGCATATAAAAATCCAAGTTAGGAAGACAAAATTTGATACTCTATTCAACTCAAGATCACAAGTGAGTTTCATAGTAGTAAATTTAGCCATGAAAATTGGAATGGAAACTCATGAACATCCTAACCCATATCCATTGGGGTAGTTCAACAAGGAGGTGGAGATAAAGGTAACTACTCAACGTAGAATCAAATTTGCTATCAATATTAATTTTATTTATAAAGTAGAGTTTGATGCAGTTCCACTTGATGTATGTGGAGTTGTATTTGGGAGTCCATATATGTACATGTAGGATGTGATATCCATGTGTGGAGACAACTAGTACCAACTTATCGAGGAAGGAAAATACTTCATTATCAACACACACAAGGGAAAGTCAAAGATCTTGCTATAAGTGCAACCTAGGCTAAAAAATTGATCAATTCTATCAAGAAGTATGTTTTTTTTTTTAAATACAATTAGTCTGTAGAATATTTCATGACATCTAACTCATCCCTAGAGGGGTGCACTAAGGAACAAAAACAACAATTGGAAGAGTTACTTCAAGTGTACATGAGTTTATTCCAGGATCCTAATGGGATACAACCCAGATGGAAATGGAGGATGAGATCTATTTGTTGTTAGAATATTTGTTTAAAAACATTTTGCTACATAGGAAGTTCATTATAAAGTCAAATGAGGTGAAGAAGTAGTTGCAATAGCTATTGGAATAGGGTGTGATTCAACCAAGTACCTCACCATGTGGGTCACCCATTGACAAAAACGAAACTAAGGGGTCTGTAAATTCCATCCCTAGATTGCTTCTACTCCGAGAGCCTATGGGTTATGGGCCCATGAAACTGGCACTCTCGCCCATTTTGTAGCAACTGGACTTACACTTTGCCAAATCTAGATTTTAGTTTGAATTTCTTGACTATGCTTAGCCACTTCAACAACTGTATCATGCCTCCCCACTCTCAGATACGACTCCTCTTTTGGCCCTATATTCCAATCTTCATTAATGATGTGGTTATTTTCCCCACAATTTTTCTCAAAGAAAAATTACTCTGGGTTGAGGTCACAGTCCATCTTGATGTCATAGGTCTGTGTCAGTTGACATTAATAGAGAGTCAGATCCCTTTCCATTCATCGTGACTTTTCTTAGGCCCATAGGCTCAACCCCATGGATCTTGCCATGAGTCGAGGGTCGAGACTTAATTTTGTGGGGTTGTGTTATATTATTTCCACGTAGTTAACAGGGGGTTTGAGGGGCACACATAACCCCACTTTATGGGGTCCAGGGCAGCGCCCCATAAAATTTTGGTTTTGGACCCTGTGTTAGGTTGGGCAGACCCACCTATGTTTTTGTGCATGATTTTCGCACATGTTTTTCGACGCGATGGTTTTTTCTCCATGGTATTGGATGCGATGGTTTTCGATTCATGGTATTGGATGCTTCGGCATGTATAAATATGTATTGTAATATTGAAAGGAACATAATGAAAAATCAAGCTGGTAGTCCCGGTTTTAGGATCCAGTGGGAAAATCTCTATGTATATGTGTTTTATGTGTTATGCTCTCACATTGTTTATTTTTCTGTGTTTTAAAATTCGTATGCAGGGAATTTCTGTATGGGGTTAAAACCTACATTTGGTATCAGAGCTATTTTGGCTTCAAGGGGATGCCTTTGTTGCTAAGGGGTATCGCTCGGGCCTGTGGTAGACCCTGTTCAGTGGGAGATCTGCGAGATCAATTCTGGTGGTGAAAGAAGATGGCGAGCAGTGGAAAGATAGAGATCGAGAAGTTCAATGGTCAGATTTTTGAGTTATGGAAACTCAAGATGGAGGATCTGTTTGTGGATAAAGATCAGTAGATCGCGGTAGATCTAGGTACTAAACCAACGAGAGTGACTGATGAAGAATGGAAGAAGTTGAATCAGAAGGCAAAGAGCATAATACGATTGTGTGTCTCAGATTCAGTATTGTTGAATGTATCAAGGGAAGCTATGGTGAAGGATTTGTGGGACAAGTTAGGGACTTTGTACCAATCCAAGTTTCTGGTGAATAAACTGTTCCTGTGGAAAAAGCTGTATAACCTAAGGATGAAAGATGGAGACTCAATGACAGAGCATCTGAATGCATTTAATATTGTGGTAAGTTAGTTAACATCTATTGATATTAAAATTTTAGATGAATATAAGTGCATCAGTTTGTTGTGTTCTATACCAGATTCATGGGATAGTCTGGTTATTGCAATAGGTAGCAATGCAACTACCTTGCATTTTGATGAAATAGTCTTATCCTTGCTGATGGAGGAAATGAGAAGGAAAAATATGGAGAGCCAAAATGGTGATGCCTTGTCTATATGAGGATGGTCCCAAAACAGAAACAAAAATAAGTCATCGAGTGGGAGATCTAAATCTAGATGGAGATCTAAATCTCTAGGAAAACCTTTAAAGGTGGTGTGCTAGAAATGCATAAAGGAAGGGCACTTCAAAAGGGACTGTAAATCTAAAGCTCCTGATAAGGAAAGGGATCTAATGATGCTCCTTTTGTAGAGGAAAAAACCACCTCAGATGAAGGTGGGGATGTGTACTTGGCTTCTTCAAGTACACATGTAGATCATGAGGCATGGTTGATTGACTCAAGTGCATCCTTTCAATTCACTCCCCATAGAGAGTGGTTTTGCAAGTATGAGAAATACAATGGTGGTGATGTCTTCTTGGGGGATGATAGGAAGGCTAGAATCGTTGGTCACAGAAAAGTAAAGTTGAATTTTCAAGGTGGAAGGGTTAGAATGCTTCCAAGTGTTCTACATATTCCTGCATTAGCTAGAAATGTGATTTTTGTTAGTAAGATGGGTGATGCAGGTGTAAAAACAGTGTTCGAGAAGGATACCTGGAAGATGGTTTGGGGAGCACTAGTATTGATGTAGGGTGTTCAGACTAGAACTCTGTACAAGCTGCAAGGAAGCACTGTTGTTGATGGGTGCAACAGTTCTGTGGTTCCTGAAAGTGGAGCAGAAAATCTAGTGGTCTCTGGAGAGAAGACCATGTTGTGGCATCAAAGGCTTGGACATATTGGAGAGAAGGGCCTTCGAATACTTCATGGTAAAGGTATGGTAGAAGGTATGAGTAATAGCTCTCTGGATTTTGATTTCTGTGAAAAATTTGTATATGGGAAGCAGAATCGGGTGAGTTTCCCCTCTGGTGGTAAGAGGACGAAATAAATATTAGAGCTTGTGCACAGTGATGTGTTTGGACCTGTGAAGGTTCCATCATTGGGTAAGTCTGTGTACTATGTATCATTTATAGATGACTTCTCAAGGAATACATGGACATATTTCCTTAAGAAGAAATCTAAAGTCTTTGACAGGTTTAAAGAATTCAAGGCTCTAGTGGAAAACCAGAGAGAGAAGAAGATAAAGGTACCGAGGACAGATAATGGTGGAGAATTTTATAGTAAGGAATTTGAAGAATTCTGTAAGAAGTGTGGTATAGCATGGCAGAAGACTACTCCATATACACCTCAGCAAAATGGATTTGCAGAAAGAATGAACAAGATGTTGATGGAAAGGGCAAGAAGCATGCTCAGTGTTGCCAGGTTAGGACAATAATTTTGGGCAGAGGCAGTGGATATTGCATGTTACTTGGTCAACAGGTCACCTTCATCAGTGTTGGAGGATAAGACTCCATAAGAGGTATGGACTGGTAAGAAACCCTCTCTTTCACATCTAAGGGTATTTGGATGTGATGCATATGTAAATGTTCCAAAGGAGAAATGAACCAAGTTGGATAGTAAATCTGAAAATTGCATATTTATTGGCTATAAGGATGGTTTAAAGGGTTATAAGATTTGGAACCTAGTAACATGGAAGGTTGTGTACTGCAAAGATGTGGTGTTCAGAGAGGTGAAAGATGTTATTAAACATGAAGTTCAAGCAAAGGAACTTGACAAGATAGAGTTTGAGCTAAAGGAGGAAGAATCAGACTCTACAACAGAGGACGAATCAGAAGATGAAGAGCCACAAACTTCGGGTGTGAGAAGATCAGTTCAAGAAAGAAGGCAACCAGAAAGGTATAGTCCATCTGCTTTTTGTTCAAATTTTTCTTTATTTATTATTGATGATGATCCCAGAACTATGAAAGAAGTAGTAGATTCAGAGGATGGCAAACTCTGGAAAGATGCCATGGTTGACGAAATGGCATCTTTACACAAAAATGAGGCTTGGGATCTAGTGGATTTTCCGACTGGAAGGAAACCCATTGGCAGCAAATGGGTGTTCAAGAAGAAGACAAATGCAGAAGGAAAAGTGGAGAAATACAAAGCTCGGTTGGTGGCAAAAGGTTATTCCTGGGTGCCGGGAATTGATTTTGGTGATATTTTTTCTCCTGTTGCCAAGGTAACTTCTATTAGATTACTTTTATCTGTTGCTGTTAATTTTGATTTTGAGGTAGAACAGATGGATGTGAAGACATCATTTCTTCACGGGGATCTGGAAGAGGAAAATACATGAAGCAACCTGAAGGCTTTGCGGTTAAGGGTAAGAAAGAACTAGTATGTAAGTTAAAGAAGTCTCTATATGGGTTAAAACAATCACCAAGGATGTGGTATCAGAAATTTGATACATTTATACGAGGACTTGGCTTCATGTTATCAGGAAATCTAGTGTCCACTCGGAGCTGCTAGTCCCACTAAGACTGATAGCTATCTTAGAAACAAACAAACTAAAACTTCTTTCATTTTCCTTGATGAGAAGTAGATAAGAGGGGAACAAAGGATACCAACCTCAGTCTTGCTCTTAGTTCCTTGTTTGGTTCCTCTCCTTTCTGATAGATCTTTACCGCTTCTCGTTCGTCTACCCAACTTCAAAGAGCACTTGTGGGATTAAAGCAGCATAATATTATCAAAGAACAGAGATCTACAGTCATAAGCAATATAGGACCAGATATATATTGACCACACAAATGCATATATCATCAAACATACAAGAATGTGGAGGAAAACTTGAAATCAAGAATAGCAAAGAGGATTAAAACCAATTGTTCTAACCCAGCATCATCCTCTCAGCATGAAAGCCCTTCTTCACCTCATGAAAAGCTTAGATCACCCAACACTATGATGTTGCACCAGGAAACCAACAACACTTCCTTACAAGATACAATATTCCAGCCTCTGGATCTCTGTGATGAGGGATCCATATATAGATGATTGCAGGGGGGTGAGTCAGCTTCTGGGATTTTTATTAGTGTCCTCTCTTTGATAGTCCTTGATTCCACTTGGAGATTGATGATCTCTTACTCATCCCTCGGTGAATTCAAAGAGGCAAGTGTCATAGGAGAAGTTTCTGGAAGATTCCATGATGATCCACCTTGCAAATTGTCTCTGTCATTTGTCTACTCTCGCCCATCACACCCTACAGAAGGGCATTCTAGTATGCATCGCACCTTTTACAATGAGCAGGTGAGATGCATCGCACCCTCTGCACTGGGCAGTCTGTATGGTCTAGTTTTGACCAGTTCTGAGCAGTTTTCTGTGGAGAACTTCTGGGAGATGATGTAATCAGCTGACCTGTCCTTTAAGCATGAAGCAAAACCTTTAGGGCTAAGAGCCCTTGGTTTATGGACATGTATGATTGGGGTTGTAGTGCCCAAAAATGTCTATAACAGTTGCCCCCTGAAGCATGAGGTCATTAATATTTTGATGTCAGGTGAAATGCTTTATCATGAGGATCCAAAGTCTTTTCGAGTTGGAAGGTGACCTGTAATAAGATACAATACAATACATTATCTTCATAATATTTTTCATGATCTAGCTGAGGCGGGCATTCCCATGCTCAGTTTTATAAATTCATTTTCATGTACATAGGACAGTCAACCTTTTGTGTAGCAGATTGATGATTCGGATGGAATCATCGTCCTTTGATTCGGATGATCATCTGTTCGAAAATGATGTACATTTGATGTCTTTATATTCTTGAATATATTGTAGCCCGAATGGATGAAACTAGATCCGGGGTCTTCAAACTCGTTCAATCTTCACTCGGAGTACAAGTTGATCCATGTGAATGATGTTCTGGAGTCGAACATGGAAAGACATCGCCTGATTACCAACCAATGATGTAAGTTGTTAACATGCATGAGAGGAATCACCGATAATGATGATGACCCTCAAGGTACTGCAGTAAAATTCACGTGGTGTGAAAAAGGGACTTGGCATTGAACACCACGCAAAATATTTCGGTCGAAGGCCATTGAAGTAAACCTATCGCCGGAAGTGAGAAACTTGCCATTGACGCATGCAAGCTTCAAAGTACTGAAAGGGTTGTTCCTAGGTTGTCTTCTTGGATAGTGAGCTGATGTTGACAAGAAGCGACCCGTCATAGGAGGGCCTTAATGAATCCCACATCTACGACATGGAATGGAGCAAATGATTTTGGAGGTGAAAACGATTTGATGATACAAGGTTTAGGGTGGCGGTCATGAAATAATGGAGCGTGAATGTATTGCAGCGGATGAGACATAGGTGAATTCTCTGAGTGACTTCTCTTGAACATACCGACGACACTGACATGGATTGGTAGCGTTAACCCCAAATATGGATGGTGCGATGGACCAATGGTGCTATGACCGGTGAACGGAATAACCCAACCCGACTCGGACGTGCAGTGAAAGTGTCATGTTCAAGGGCGACTTGCTACCAATAAAGTTTCTTCAAGCTTTCTTCCCAATTTTTCCCCAGTCATTGTTGACCAGTACCTCTTTATTTTTATCAAGCTTGAGGAGGATAATGTATTCTTGTTCTAAATTCACCCTTCGGGCGAACTCATCGCTATGTTTTAAGGAGCCTAGCAATAGTGAAACTCGTTCTTGTCTATATGACAAGTTTGTAGCTATTGATTTTAACAAGCTTAATGACAATGATAACTCGGTCCTTTTTCAATTTTAGAGAGTCTGAAAGGGATGGAAAGGAAACTCCGATGATCCTTTTTCATCATATAATCCCTCAACTCTGAAAAAGTATAAAATAATACAAGCCGAACAAGACAAGCGCTCGATCTTTTTGTGTAATAATCCCTCAGGTCCAAAAAGATTAAAATCTAGAGGATGGATAGCACTTCTAGTAGATTTAACAAGCTGGAGAGGCCAATCGCTCGGCAATCTTTTCATATTTTATGAGTCAGGTGAAAATAGCTTAAAGGAGACTCGTTTTTTGAGGAACAAGTGATAATTTCGGGTAGCAGCTGATTCCAGGTAAGGTTTGGAATTTTCCAATCACGACAGTGTCACAAGGATGGCTAACAGAATCACTCGTTGCAGATGTTCCTCAAAAAGGGGTAAACAATCAAGTGGGGGCGTATGATCGGCCAAACAGAGTGGAGGTGATGATGAGAACACGACCAAGTCTCAAAAGCTGATGATAATGCATTCACAATGGTTATTTACTAGAAATTGGTTCATTTTTTAATGAGCTTAAACTTTGGGGGAAAAATTTGCTCATTGCTTAGGTTTAACTTTTAAAGAGCTTGAAATTCACATAAAAACTGCTCATGGTGGGTTTATTTTTTAACGAGCTTGAACCCTGCGGTAACACTGCTTGTGATAAGTTTGCATGCCTCCAGTATAATAACACAAATCGAGGTGCATGCCCCCCAAGCTTCATTGCATTCAACACTGTGGTTGGAATGAAGGTTTACCTTCAAGATCTTTGAAAGACTCGACTTGGGTTTTACGAGATTGTAATCAAAGACTCGATTTGGAAAGGGAGTTGGTTCATTTTTTAATGAGGTTGACACAGTAAAAGAACTATCCTCATTACTCCTTGTTTCATTTTTTAATGAGGTCGACACGAGATAATAATTGTCCTCGGAATCCACCATGTTTACAGTATTTGATAGAAAATAAAAAACTGAAGGATGATTAAGGTCGCTGGAATAATCTTTGTGGTAATCTGGAAGATGGGAACAATGGTGGTAATGTTCCCACGATGCCCCATCAATCATCATTGACTGAACAATTCCTTGGTCTGTAGAATGTACATGCAACCAAGGATTTGAAGGGGTACCATATTCCTTAGACCTATCTATCCAAACACTCGATGAGCGTTGATTTGGGTTTTCCCCCCAGGCCAAGAATATTGATTGCTACAATATTTCTAAAATGGTGATGATCCTTACTGACAAAATGTTCAGGAATCTTCCGAATCTTTTAGACATAGAAGATATCATATGTTGAAAATAATACTGAGAGGGGGGGTGAATCAGTATTATCTAGTCCTTTTACCAAATCTTCCTTATTTTCACTTTGAATTATTTTTGCATATCAGTACTATAAAATAATGAGCATGAACAAGAAAAACAGACAGTCACATCAAAGAACACCAGATATAAGGTGGAAACCCTATGTGGGTGAAAACCACCTGCTGCAATATGTCTCTATCTTCTTTCAAATTAGAAACTGCTTTTACAATGGTCTTGTACTGGTGCAGTCCTTTACCAGTATGCAGGTTGCAACCTGCAGAGAGCTACAACTCTCTCTCGTTTTCCAGTCTCTCCTAGAAGGGAGCTACAACCCCCTACTTCTTTTCAAGGACCACTTTTCAAAAATTTTCAAACTGGATCCATAAGCATCAAATGATCATCAAGTATAAGAAAATCACCCAGTCAACTGTAGTACCCAGATCAACAATAATAGAACCAACCCAGAACACAACAATGATAAACAGAGATTTAAAGAGAAGTAAGCAGCTTCACCCATGTACAGCCTGCTTACGGTACGCAGGTAACTCAACTGCTCACCTGCTTACCTAAGCAGGTAACTGAACTGCTCACCTGCTTACCTAAGCAGGTAACTGAACTGCTCACCTGCTTACCTACGCACTGTGTCTTTTGATCTGCCTGCGTACCTCCGCACATGCAACCCTTCTGTGCCTGCGTACCGACGCACCTGCAACCCTTCTGTGCCTGCGTACCGGCGCACCTGCAACCCTTCTGTGCTTGCGTACCGGCGCACCTGAAACCCTTCTGTGCCTGCGTACCGGTGCACCTGAAACACTTCGTCCCAACGTATGTACGCACTTTTCTTTCACTGTACCTGTGTACCTTCGGGCATAGATAATTTCAAGACTTCAAGAACAACCCAGACAGTCAGATCTACAGATCTGATCATGCGCCGAAGAGATCTCAATTCATCAGTAGATTCACCTTATTTAGAACTAGACATTACACCCAAGAGATCATGATATTTCAGATCTAGCTCTCATAAGATGTTCAACCCAAGCACACACATAAGCCAAATGATCTTCTTTGCTTTATATAGGCAAGCTCCTCCTAAAAACATGGATCAATACCACGAGCCAAAACCATAGAAACACAAATACCGTCGGCTAGTTAAACATAAGAAACCCCACATGTGCTTTTCTTTGCCTTGAAATGTGTGCACTGGGGTACGCACCTCCTGGACGGATTATCTGCGTATTAGGACACGGTCCCTTCATGGTGTACTTGTGGGTACGCACTTTCTGTAAGGTGTACCTGCGTACCCCTTATTTTCTTCCATATTTGATAGCTGATCATCAATCTCTGCTGCTAACTTGAAGTACTGTGGTCTATCACCTGAATGGGTTGCCATCAAGGACAACACTTTAGCCATAATGCCAACA